>NKZA01000280.1:0-12832 GCA_002374405.1 Metschnikowia cubensis | reverse complement strand
TTCAGAGAACTTCAGGGAACTTCAGAGAACTTCAGGGAACTTCAGAGAACTTCAGGGAACTTCAGGGAACTTTAGGGAACTTCAGAGAACTTCAGGGAACTTCAGGGAACTTCAGAGAACTTCAGGGAACTTCAGGGAACTTCAGGTTGATGAGAAGGGATGAAGGGATGAGAAGGCAGAAGAGAGAAGGCAGAAGAGAGAAGGCAGAAGAGAGAAGGCAGAGAAAGACCCAACAGGATAACTCAAATCCACACTCAAAATTCAATCATTTTATAAACCCATTCATCTCATTTCCATCCGTGAGCTAGAGACGCTCCAAAAGTCCCTCAAACAACCTCCCGATCTCGAGATCCATAATGTCGCTAAGACCTTCCTCGCGAACTCGGTCGATTTTAGAAATGATCAATATCCTCAAACGGCTAATCAAAGGCGAGAGCCGGACCTTTTCCGTAGTGCTGAGCTGGGAAAGGGTGCTATGTGCAGTCTCGTACCCATCCGCCAAAAACGACACGTGGGTATCGATTTTCTGGAAGAAATTGAAGAACTGGACGTAGAAGGTCACGCAAGAAGCCACTGGAAACCCATAGTATTCGAGCCATTCCTCCATATCTCCGAGAATCCGGAGATAATACTCTTCCTGGCCAAACAACGCCGTCTGTGCATTGACCGACCGCCATATAAAGTCCACCACGTGGCCCACCTCCGCAAGCACCGTTTCAAGTGGGTATGCATTTTCCGGATTGGCCTGGAATTTGATGAATTTCCTCTGGATATGAAGGATCTCCCCATCCGTGTACGATACGAACTTGCTTTGCTGTGTATGCAGGATGGGCTCTCCCTCCTTTCTGGCGAATTCTTCCTTCAAGCCCCGAAAAGCGTCTTCGAAAGGAATTGTCCATGCCGAAACCCGGTGCTCCGAGGCCCCGGGCTCGGGGGTGTTGAACTCGCCGTCGCTTTCGTCGAGCTCGGGGTTTAGGTCAATATCATTGGTTGGCATCAGCTCGGTAGGCAAAGTGACCTCCTCATCCGGCCCCGAATGGAGTGGTGCAGAAGGAACATTCATGGTTGGGGAGTACGACTGTCACGTGTGTTGCTCTTCACGTGTGTGGTCTTCACGTGTGTGGTCTTCATGTGACTGTATTCACGTGTGTGGTCTTCACGTGTGTGGTCTTCATGTGACTGTATTCACGTGTGTTGCTCTTCACGTGTGTGGTCTTCACGTGTGTGGTCTTCACGTGTGTGGTCTTCACGTGATCGTCCTCCCACTCTGCAAACCGGCTGGGTTGTGCAGGTGCAATCTTCACGTGACCCTCAAATATCACGTGGTGTATATGCACGTGCCGCATTTGCACGTGCCGTATCCGCACGTGCTTATCACTCCACCCGATATGTCCGGTCTTCTTGCGTGCTCCGCGCACGGAGTCTGCGCAGAAATCCACTTTGCTCTGCGTTATCAAGCCGGCCCGCAAACAAAGCGTCCCCCCTTTCGTCAACTTACAGCCTTACCCGTTAAAGCCAACCTCAAACGTATCTGAAACGGATCTGTGTTGCAGATCTGAAACTCGCCTGAATCACTCATCTCGTCCCTGCAACTTCCCTTATCATTGCGGCTCAGCGCCTAACAAGTCCCAGCCGATTAGAGTCTTGACCAATCGAGCTTGCATAATAAAACTTCATCTCCTGCCAGAACATACTGCCAGCCCGTAACATAAGTAATTAGTGGAAGCACCTCAAAACACTCTGAAACAACCGCCACGGAAACCAGCCAAGCCTCGAAGTTCCCCGCTTATACCCGCGACTCCAATCCACGATTCTCTGAGTGAAACTCGAATAAACCGGATTGTACCCTTTTGAAACAAGCCCAAAACACAACTAAACCCTTTGAAACAAGCCCAAAACAAAAGTAAGCTGTTTCGACACGAGTCCAAAACAAAAGTAAGCTGTTTCGACACGAGTCCAAAACTTAACTCAAACCCTTGTGAAACCCGTCTGAAACATCCAACCTTTTTTCCCGGATTTTAACCATTTAACCACGTCAAAATGCCCGTTTCGCAAGCCCAAATCGATGCTGCCAAAATTCCTCCCCACCGGAAGTGGGACCGAAGCGTACCCAAACGGATCGAAATTAATGCGTCTGGCTTCGATACGTCAATATTCCAGCTCCCAAACCCTGGCCAGCAGCAAACTGCCCAAGCAAGTAGTCGGCTAGTGGACCTAGATTATGAGCAAGACCCGTACACGCGGTATTTCATGGAGGGCCAGCCCCAAGTTCCCCGGGCTCCAGCATTGGAAAATACGTATTTGCGGCCCAACGCCAGATTTGTTGGAAAGCAGCAAAGCGGGTCGTCCAGGTATGCCATTCAGGTGGAGCTCAAAACTGTGGATTTGGAGAGTTCCGTGGTGACGGGGTTCTTTCAGATCTCCGGGCTCACGGACGAGCACCCGCTCATAACCACGTGTTTCAAAGGTGAGATCATCAACAACCCCCTCCAACGGCTGGAATGGGGCTCCTCCGGCCTGCAGGCACACAAGAGGTACTCGTTCATCACCGAAGAAAACAACTGGTCGTCGTTTCCCAAAAATGACCTCGAGCACTGGAAGAAGTTGACCGGGTGTCCCAATAACTATAGTGAGGCCGATCTTCGTGATAGACTACGCCACATCCAAATGGGCGAGCTAGACCCTCTGTACATCTACATGCGGTGGAAGGAGGAGTTTCTTCTCCCCGACTCCCGTGTCAAGCAGTTGACCGGAGCTTCGTTCGAGGGCTTTTACTATATTGTGTTGAACATGGGCAACGGCCCCCAAGACCGTCGTCCGGGATCCAAAGCACGCATAGCCCCGGGGTCCATGAACGGGCTCTACTTCTATACGCAGAGCGAGAAGTTCCAGTCGCTTTCGCTAAAGTATGTAGATGAGCGGAAGGGCTCGTCGGCTTTTGATTTTGCATAGTGGCTGTCGCAGGCGACAGAGGCACTTTATAGATCATAGAATAATTCAAGTCAAAAGGCGGAGTTCTAAAGACGTCCGAAGAGTACAAGAGGAGTGAGGGACTTGGACAAATGGAAAGAGTGCGTGTGCGAGACCAAGGCATTAGGAGACTTTAGGAGACGGAGAGGAGACGTTATAGAATGAAGAACATAACAGACAGTGTTATTGTGAAAAGGAGAGAGACAAGCGAGAGAGAAATAAGCAAAAGATGCAGACGAAAATGGGATGAAAGAGATTGTTGACTAACCAAGTCGATGGAGGTGTAATGAAAAAGACTCAAAAACACCCCTACTCGTTGACTCAAACCTGCAAGATCACCGCGTAGTCAGTCATGACTATTTAAACCCGATTCCGTGGGTTTACACTATGGTTTGCTCTGTGTTGCCACGATCGTCCAAAAAGATAACAACAAAATGCACTTGAGTTTACTTCAGAAATCATGTGCATACCCGTCGGTCTAAGCAATGGTGGAGAAAAAGTGGATTTTGTCTTTTGGTAAGTAAACACGGGACATCTCTGCATAACCTGAAGCAGTGGAAACCCGAAGTCCAGGCAGATTTTTGTTTTCGAGGAGAATCAGCCTGTGTATTTTGCGCTCCATGAAGCTCGACAGGGACTTTTATAGTGGACTTTTGAAGCTAGAGAGATCTGAAGAGGGGTTCCTAAATCCAGAGTCAAAGACATTTCGATGGAGTGGTAGGTTGGATGTGTACTGGCAGCTGCAATTCCATATTTCCCTGTACAATCCAATGACTGTTCACTCACTCACTCACAGGTTACTCACAGGTTACTCACAGGTTACTCACTCACTCACTCACTCACAGGTTACTCACTCACTCACTGTCCACTCTCAGGTTACTCACTCACTCACTGTCCACTCACTGTAAAACACCATAGCTCGCAGTAGCTAGAATACCAAGTTTTTGAGCCAAGCACTGTTTACTTGCTCTCCGTATCCAATAAAGATATGAATAGTCTATGACTCAAAGGACAAGAGTAGAAATATAGTAGTATCTGTTTACTATATTGACCTGGTCATCAGTAGACATCAACCATCAACCATCAACCATCAGTCCATCAGTAGCCCATATGATCATCAGTAGACATCAGTAGACATCAGTAGACATCAGTAGTCCACCCAATAAACCTTTATGACCACGAGCTGGAACTTTCCGCCGTTACAAACGTCCAAAATGATTGGCGTAATGTTTAATCATTTAGAAATCATTTGCTCGTTGATAATCTCAAAGTGGCTTATAATTCTGAGAGGCGTGGGCCGAAAACGCCTAGAACAATGGTAGCCATTGCGCCATCATAGTACTTAGTACTTAGTACTTACAATGATGCTGCTCGTACAATGGTGGCCATCGAAGGTCCGTCGTAGTACTTAAAATGATTCTGCTGCTCGTTCAATGGTGGGTGGCAACTCTCAACATCTGCTTCGCGCAACACATTTTGCAGTCGCAGTGACCCCCAAACACAGATCATTGGCCACCAAAAATTTCAAAGTTAAAAAGAACATTTTGGAAGATGTGGATCTGGCTTTTCAGGAAATGCATCAGGTTTCAGAAACATTTTGGGTTTTGTGATTTTGTGTTTCTGTGGTTATTTGTTAGTGTCATTGAGTGACAATTACTTTGGTTCATGTGTTCGACTTCAGGAGTGACTAGAAGGTGTTGTGGAGTTGCGTGGGGTTGAGAATCCAGTGAGGATGGGGTTGGAGTGAGGATGGGGTTGGAGTGAGGATGGGGTTGGAGTGAGGATGGGGGTTGGAGTTTAAAACTACTCAGTGGTGCGCAGTTGAGGTGAGGTGAGGGGGTCAGAAGATTGAAAGAGTAAAGATTTACGTCAGTGCATAAAGTGCGAATCCCGGTTACGTCTCACTGGTCAGTGGTCAGTGGTCAGTGGTCAGTGGTCACAGGTTACAGGTTACTGGCCACTGGTTACAGGTTACAGGTTACTGGTCGGTTACTGGTTACTGGTTACAGGTTACTGGTTACAGGTTACTGGTCACTGGTTACTGGTCACTCGTGTTATCTCATTAAGAGATAGTAAATGCCTTTTATGGAATTGCCAATGGACCATGGGGTGATCAAAAACAAAAACCGGCTGTTCGATATGAGGAAGTCATCAGAGGGCCAACATTTAGAACGAGAAGAACAAGACGAGCGTTTTGGAATATGATTTAAAACGAAGAAACGAAGAAACGAAGAACATCCAAAGAACATCCAAAGAACATCCAAAGAACATCCAACGAACATCCAAAGAATATCCAACAAAACTCCGTGTCGCTATGCCCTGGTCTATTCTTCGACGCCACTTTCCAACTACTCAACTATTCATGAATGTACGTGAACATTGTCACTTTGGTTTGAATAGTTACGAAAACAGAGTAGAGTAGTATAATACTATAGTAGAGTAGTAGAGTAGAGTAGTATAGTAGTAGAGTAGAGTACTATAGTAGAGTAGTAGAGTATAGTAGTAGAGTAGAGTACTATAGTAGAGTAGTAGAGTATAGTAGTAGAGTATAGTACTATAGTATAGTAGAGTAGAGTAGTATAGTAGTAGAGTATAGTACTATAGTATAGTAGTAGAGTATAGTACTATAGTATAGTAGAGTATAGTACTATAGTAGAGTATAATACTATAGTAGTATAGTAGAGTAGAGTAGAGTAGTATAGTAGTATAGTAGAGTATAGTAGTATAGTAGAGTAGTATAGTAGTATAGTAGAGTAGAGTATAGTACTATAGTAGAGTATAGTACTATAGTAGAGTATGGTACTATAGTAGAGTAGAGTAGTATAGTAGAGTAGTAGAGTAGTATAGCAGAACTTCCAAAGGCACGACTGAAGCTTTTTGGTTTCTCTCAGAAGTCTTAGCAGAAATCATATTTCCGGATGGCTCCGAGTTTGAAAGTTATTGAATATTGGATGCTGGGATAAAGTTTTGTTACCAGAAGCTCAGTACGGTGTTTTTCAAAACTATTCAAACCAGCGCGATAAAACGATTCAAATCACACTAGCAAAATTAAACAAACCAATAATTAAAAGAGTTTCGTACCCCTTTAACTCCATTCCGTCCGTTTTGACCTTATTAAAACACTCCCAAATGTCTCTCAAATGACCCTAAATGTACTACTTATGAGGCAATCCTCCAGATTTACATTTCAGAATCTTGAATTCTAATGAAAGTTGGTGTGAACATTTCGTTTGAAAGACTGTATGAAGGAGTACGAAACATTTTGCTGCGCTGGTTTGAATAGTTTTCAAAAACACTGTATGGGAGAAGTGGAGTCGAGCCAGGTTTCCGAAATGGAACACCTGCTTAGCACACAGCTAGAATGTGAAGATGTCGCAAAAGTCAACTATTTGTCCTCCGAATATTGGGTACAGTATTTTTCGAAACTATTCAAACCAATACAGCAAAATGTTTCGTACTCCTTACAAGGTCTTTCAAACCAAAAGTTCACACCAACTTCATTAGAATTCAACGTGATGAAATGTTGAATCTGCCTTATATGCAGTACGTTGGGTGATTTGAGAGTCTTGCAATACAATCCAGGTCAAAACGGACGGAATGGAGTGAAAAACTCTTTTAATTATTGGTTTGTTTAATTTGCTAGTATGGTTTGAATTGTTTTATTGCGCTGCTTTGAATACTTATGAAAAACACTGTACTTGTGTATTGCTCCTCAGAGTACATTAAGACTTTACTATGGGGAGCTTTATCTTCTAATTGGTTTTCAAGTTCTACTTAAATATGTTGGTGTGGGTTTTTTGATGCGGAACAAGCTATTTGAGAAACGGACTGATGGATTGGTAAGACCTGTTAGTTTGAATCCGTTCGATTGGTTCTGAGCTTGAGGATATTATTCTGAATGGTTTCTGAGCTTGAGAATATTATTCTGAAACTACTTCGATTGGTTCTGAGCTTGAGAATATTATTCTGAATGGTTTCTGAGCTTCAGAAGAGTATTCTGAAATGGTTTCTGTGCTTCAAAATACCATTCTGAAACTACTTCGATTGGTTCTGAGCTTCAAAATACCATTCTGAAACTACTTCGATTGGTTCTGAGCTTCAAAATACCATTCTGAATCATCACTCTACAATTACTATGATGGCTGTGATACCGGGTTTGCAATGGCCATCTTACAGTGTTTTTCGAAACTGTTCAAACCCGCACAATAAAAAGATTCAAACCACACAATAAAAAGATTCAAACCACACGATAAAAAAATTCAAACCACACTGGCAAATTATACAAACCAATAATTTAGAGAGTTTCCTACCCGTCACACTTCAGTTCCGTCAGTCCTAGCCCTTCACTGGTACTGTAAGACTCCCAAATGTAATCGTCTATGGCAATCCTCTAGAATTAAGATTTCAGAATCTTGAATTCTAATAAAAATTGGTGTGAACATTTGGTTTGAAAGATTTTGTGCGAAGGAGTACGAAACATTTTGCAGTACAGGATTTTTGAAAACCATTCAAACCAGGGCAACAAAATGTTTCGTACTCCTCCGTACAATCTTTCAAACCAAATGGGTAATGTTTCACACCAACTTTAAAAATTCAGTGTGATAAAAAGTTGAATCTGATGATTGTGTTATATGTATTAAATTTAGGAGTCTTTCAATATTAATCAAGGGTTAAGACGAACGGAACTGAAGTGTGACGGGTACGAAACGTTTTGAATTATTGGTTTGTTGAATTTTGCTAGTGTGGTTTGAATCATTCTATCGAGTACTATTTTTTAAAACTATTCAAAGTACTGTTTTAAAACTATTCAAAGTACTGTTTTAAAACTATTCAAAGTACTGTTTTAAAACTATTCAAAGTGCTGTTTTAAAACTATTCAAACCCGCACGATAAAATGTTCAAATCACACTGGCAAATTATACAAACCAATAATTAAAGGAGTTTTGTACCCCTTCACTACCTTCCGTCCGGTTTGTCCCTTGGTGAATATGGAAAGAATTCATAATATATTACATATAAGGCAATTTCCAGATTAACATTTCAAATAGTGAATTCTAATGAAAGTTGGTGTGAACATTTGGTTTGAAAGATTGTGCGAAGGAGTACGAAACATTTTGCTGTGTTGGTTTGAATGGTTTTCGAAAACAGTGTATCGGGCAATGGTGGATCGACAGAGTAGGCTTGAATGCTCTATGCAGTGCCCGCCTAAGTGTGGATGTCCTAGGTCATGCCTTACAACAAAAAAGATATGTTAAGTTTTGGTGTGCGGCTAGATTTATGGAGACATCCAATTTATCATGACCTTATAGATTGGTAAGTTGTATTGCATTCTTAATCTGGAGGTGTTCGTGAAATGGTGCGAATTCGCAACTTGTTAACAATAGCACCTCAGAGTTTTCAAACATGCAAACATTTGGACCCCGTTCACTTCAGTACCGTCCTCTTGGGCCTTGACTCTGAATATAATGCAGGAGGGATTTCTCCAGATACGGTTTCAGAATATGAGTCTGAGAGTGTTATGAGTCAGAGTGTTGAGTCAGAGTGAGGTTTATGAAAAAAATATTACGCATTTAGAAACTGAGGGACAATCTATTTTCCAATTAAACAAACCAATAATTCAAAACGATTCGTACCCGTCACTTCAGTCCGTTCGTCTTAACCCTTGATTATTATTGAAAGACTCCCAAATGTCTCCCAAATGTCTCCCAAATGTCTCCCAAATGTACTACATATAAGGCAACCACCCAGATTCAACATTTCAGAATATCGAATTCTAATGAAAGTTGGTGTGAAACATTACCATTTGGTTTGAGAGTACGAAGCATTTTGCCGCGTTGGGTTGAAGAGTTTCAAAAAACACTGTACATACTAAATACTACAATCTATTTTACCCAGGTTGCAATAGTTTAAATATTGTACTGCCTAATATTCTAATGCAGGGTGGCTTTTGAATGAGAGTCTAGCGTAACCAGCCAGTTTTTGGAATGTGCAGGCTTTTCAAACACCAGGTGTGTATACTGTATCTGACATACTAATGTGGTGTATAATTATCAGCACTGTTACGGTATGCTGGGCCGGAAATCTCCAGCTTCAGGACCTCCAAAAGCCCACCACGAACCATGTTCAGCTAAAAAGTATACATAGTGAAGCCCGGAATTTCAGGATTTCAGCAAACCAAATTCCATCAGAATTTCTCGAAAAAAGGGTCGTTTGCTTTGGGCCTTTTTGAGCTGAGGTAGCATGGTGCACGGGTGTCTTTTGCATCCATTCAATCCCAATTCCGGCCATCTAATCCATTGTTCTTAAATGCCATCCACCACATCAAAATTCCTAAATAAATTTTTCCTCTAACAAAAATTTTATACAGGTTAGACTAGACTAAAGTTAAGACTATGGGTACTACTATAAAGATATCTGAGGAAGGTACAGTAGTAGATCTTTTTCACATGGATTAGAGGAGGTAATCAGACATGGATCCACCACCCTTTAGTATGACCAATCTGATAGTTCTCCAGATGAAGGATCTGTTATTAGTGCAGCTGGTTGAGTCAAGTACTATAGTAGAATGAGTGAGTAGTGGAGTAGTAGTACAGTAGAATGAATGAGTAGTACAGTAGAATGAATGAGTAGTACAGTAGAATGAATGAGTAGTACACTAGAATGAATGAGTAGTACAGTAGAATGAATGAGTAGTACACTAGAAAGGGTCTATATTGGAAAAGTGAGTTTCACACCATGTCACGGGGTATGGTGTCTTGGATGAGTAGGTGCCTTTTTTAGACTCGAAAGATACCTCTATGGTAATGTATTTAACCATGGTATGTCTAAAATACGGCATATAGTCGTTGTCAGTACAGTCTGTATAGTCAGTACAGTCTGTATAGAGCTGACAGGAAGTCGTCTAGTTAGGGGTTTTGCTAGCTGCAAATAAAATACTCGCCTTGTTTCACTTACGCTGGTCATTTACTATACATAAAGCCTACGATGTGTCTCAGCATTGGCTACCGCAACCACTCGGTCTTCTCGGCACTTTGGCAAGTCCGTTTGAAAATTCCGAGTCTCACCATTGTTCTGGGGAAAGTTTGTTTCTCTTAAGATTATCACGGTTCCTTTGAGAAACCATCAACGAGCAAAGAATTCAAAGCATAAATGTATTGAATAGAGCAGCAGTAGTGCATGTTAGTAGGGTATGGAAATCTGAAAAGGGAGATATTGTAAATCTTTATCAACTCGCTATCTGAAGATGTTTTCATACTATAAAGCTTTTTTAATACACTGGATATTGTGTACAGTCTACGTTATACATCCATAAGGTAATATGTAGAAAGGCAGTACACTCTGTAGTCAGTAGTCAGTGTAGAAAGACAGTACACTCTGTAGTCAGTAGTCAGTAGTCAGTGTAGTAGTCAGTTCAATAGCCAATGTAGTAGTCAGTTCAATAACCAATCTAGTAGCCAATGCAGTACTTGTTAGATCCACTTAAGCAGGTCATTTCCTATACACATTATGAAACCTACGATGTGTCTCAGGTGACTGAGTCCTACTATAGGAAAGTCTATGAGGATTGTCAGTACGAGTGTCGTTCAGTCTTCGACCCCGACTTGCAATGGAATGCTGAGGAGGAAAAGAAGATCATCCGCAAGTTGGACTGGAGAGTGTCTGGCACTTTGGACATCGGTGGTCCTTTCAACAAATATTGTTCTGGGGAGAGTTTTCGGTCAACCGTTTGGCTCGACGAACAATCACCAACACGAGTTTAGGCGTCATAACACGATTGATGACTTGTTTAATGAGTGTCAGATCCTCGCTGTAACGTTCAGTACTAAGTTATGTGTCCGTTGACAATTCCCCATGAGAGGATCAGGTTGCATATATAACTGAACAGAGCGGGAGTGCCACTGGGGGCTTCAACACTATTCAAACTGGCACAGCAGAATCATTGAAACCAAGAAAACAGAATGGTTCGTGCCGCAGTCTTTCAGAGCGTCAGAATTCATTCCAGACTCCGCTGCATCCACAACGTAAACCTATACAATGATTTCGAAACTATTCAAGCCAAAGCAAAATGGTTCGTTCTTGTAGTTCAAACGAAATGGGAATGGCTCACATCAACTTTCATTAGAATTCACTATTCTGTAATGATGATCTGGGGGATTGTCTCTATGTACATTTGGGAGATTAGGAAGACATTAGGAGAACATTGGGGAGATTAGGAAGACATTTGGGAGATTAGGAAGACATTTGGGAGATTAGGAAGACATTCGGGAGATTAGGAAAACATTAGGGAGATTAGGGAGTCTTTTTAACCAAGGGTTAAGGCGGACGGAAATGAAGTTGCAGCGGTAAGAAACTCTTTAAATACTGGCTTGTTTAATTTCGCTAGTGTGGTTTGAGTCGTTTTATCGTGCGGGTTTGAATCGTTTCGAAGAACAGTGGGTGCAAAAAGCGCGCGCGGTTGAGCATTTGCAATCTCCAGTGCCTCGATATCCTCTACGGTCCACCTGATGCCGCAACTATCGTTACGTTGCATTGTTATCTGGAATATGGGCTTTTCCATCTGGTCTCGGGTGAACAGTCTGGGTGGACAGCCCCAGGCCCCCTTAAACTGCACCTCCAGTACCAAAGGCTCATATGAACATGCACCTCCAGTGCCAATGGCTCATATGAACATACAACCATCACAGTCACGATGGAGTGTACCAAGAGAAAAGTACCAGAACTTGGGTACTGTTCCTACTTTCATTCGAATATTCTGACATTCTAATCTGGAGAACTGGCTCCTGTATACTTGGGAGTCTTGGCGTACCAGTTAAGGGTCCAAACGGATGGCACTGAACTGGATGGGGTAGGAACCTTAGCAATTATGGTTTGTTACTTGTGATAGTGACCCAGGTGGACTTGAGGACTGTGGCTGTGACAGGAGGAAACTCCATTGGCTGGTACACGGTGCTCCACGTCCATCTCCATGGCTACCGTGTGTACCCTGCAGGTAGAAACAAGGACAAGGTGGCAGCTATTGGTGACAAAAAAGAAGCACTGTGGCAAAGTATACTGAGCAGCAAAAGTACGTCCTAGGGGCAGAAGGTCCGTCCTTGGGGCAGAAGTACGTCCTTGGGGCACCAGGTCGACTTCGATTGTTGTGACCTACAATCCGTGGTGCAATGTGCAGAAGAATTCAAGACCCAGGTCACAGTTCAATACCTTGATCAACAATGCAGGCATCATGGCGATTCCACATCAAACTACTATGCATGGTTACGAGTTCCAGTTCCAGGTCAACTTGCTAAAACCGTTCCTCTTCACCATGAAGTGGCACCGGCTAAAAGAAGAGCACTCTTCTGTGTGGTGTATTTTCCCATTCTTCCCAACTTGGACTAGGTGTCCAACACCACCAAAAAAATGTACGAAAACAGCTCCGGTGTCATGGTAATTTAGTCCAGATGTTCTGGTCTTAAATTTGTCTAAACGGTCCAGTTTTGATGTCCCTATTGCCAGCTTATTGTGGCAAGTTGTGGCCTATTCAGGAGAAAATTTATGACCTCTAAGGGAGGTATTAATGATGCAGCATTTCTGGCCACCATGAAGTGGCTGCACAGCTTAAAGAAAGAGGGTGTTTCCCGTATGGTCAACGTGACGCCGGTGGGCCATACCCTCTACAGGCTATACTATGACCCAAGTGATACCATCAACAGAAAGCCCAATATCTTCTACTCATGGATGCGCTCTGCCAATGCCAAAAAGGGTCCGTTGAAATCACATCCAAGCTTGTACAAAAACACTACTATACTACTACTATACTACTACTATACTACTACTATACTACTACTATACTACTACTATACTACTACTATACTACTACTAT
>NKZA01000290.1:0-11128 GCA_002374405.1 Metschnikowia cubensis | reverse complement strand
GGTTCATTGCTCAATGTGGCTATTTTGAGCGTTCACTTAACGTGAAGCAATTGGTCCCCAGCCCGGCGTATCATCATACTTAATGATACACTCATAAGCGATATTGTAAGGTACTTTGACGCAGATAAAAGAGTACATGGAGAGATGGTTAATTGGTGTATATATGGATGGACAGCCATTTAAACCCACTTACAAGCTGCATATATCTATAGAAAACAGCCACATCACATCAGCCTATCGATCTACATTGACACCAGCTATAGACTTAGATCGTACAGAATCCAGATCAGCTCTTGACCCTCCAGCTCTCAAACGTGTCCGAAGTAAGAGGACACAGACGAGTACAGCAGAGAAAAGAGTATGGACAAGACAAAAGCAATAGCAACCTAAACTAGAGCCAATATTCTTTTACGTTTACTTCCCATAACCAATGAACGTGAATTCAGCGAATAAGTTTAAATCATTTTTGGAAAAAGTGTTGTCAATCACATGGAATGGATTTCGTGTGTGCTTCACTTCTCTCTACATCCCCAAATCTTTGCCTTCCACCTCCTCTCCTTCCGCTTCCTTTTACTTCACTCAAGCTTTCAATAAAAGAAGGGGTATTTTCACATTACTTCAGTCCTAGAAGAGTGTCCAAATCATTACCACCCAAGTCTCCAAATCTCCCCAAGCTGCTTGACTGAGACTAATTTGGCGACTTGTCTAGACTCCGGCTACTCTGAATACCTGGCCTTTTTCTGCTATTCTGGCGCCCATGTCATAACAACGACTTTAGGTTTGGGTGCCACTACTCGTTTGGTCTATGTGTTTGACGCTGTCCATTTAACTGTTATCATCTGCTTCTATTTGCATCTGCTTCTATTTGCATCTGCTTCTATTTGCATCTGCTTCTATTTAAATCTGCTTCTATTTAAATCTGCTTCTATTTAAATCTGCTTCTATTTAAATCTGCTTCTATTTAAATCTGCTTCTATTTGCATCTGCTTCTTGACTGCATCCTTGCATACTTCGAGGCACTGTTTTCCCCATCTTTGAACACTCCAAAAACATCAAGCCAAGCATTTAACATCATAGCCTCTTTATGAGCCGAAAACGCAAGGACCCACGATTTTCCCAAGATGAACGATGAGGTCCGCACACCGTCCAAGAAACGCTCCCTCACCTGCTGAACATATCATACGTTTCCAATGACCAATTCTCATCCTTCACTCTGTGATATTGGAAGATACCAAAGATCAATTTGGTCATAAACTAAAAAATGATCTAGTACAGTGTTTTCAAAACTTTTCAAATTACGCGGCAAAATGTTCAAACCACACTAGCAAATTAAACAAACTGATACAGTATTTTTGAAACCTATTCTGAAATGTTGAATCAGGATGGGTTCTTATATGCAGTACATTTGGGATCATTTGGGGGTCTTGCAATATTTATCAAGGGACAAAACGGACCGAGCTGAAGTGGCACGGGGATACTTTTTGAATTATTGATTTGTTTTATTTGCTAGTATGGTTTCATTTTATCATGCGGTTTGAATCGTTTTGAAAAACATTGTAAACAAACCATTAATTCAAAAGTATCGTGCCCCTTCCAGTTCAGTTCCTTTCGGTTTTGGGCCTTGACTGATATTGCAAGACTCCTAAATTTATCATGTATAATACAATCATCCGATTTAACATTTAGTCGCCTTTAATTTTAATTAAAGTGGTGTGAAGCATTACCATTTGGTTTGAAAGACTGCGAAGGATTGCGAAACATTGCCACGCTCATTTGAATAGTTTTGAAAAACACTGTATTTTTGAAAACTATTCAAACCAGCGAGACAATGTTCAAACCACACTAGCAAATTAAACAAACTAAGTCAAAATGTTTTGTACTTATGACTAAACAAATGCTAAGGATCAAGGATTTGAAATAAGCTGTTTATGTGAGTTTTAATTAGATATTAAAAACAGTAACTTTTTGAATTATTGGTTTGTTTAATTTTCTGTGTGGTTTGAATTTTATCGTGCGGTTTGAATAGTTTTCAAAAACACTATACTAGTGCGAAGTTTTGAGGCCTTGCCAGCGACGTATTGAATTGTCTGTAATGTCCATTACTATGATCGGAGAGTAGGGTTCATAATACTGCCTATAGCGGGCCTAATATCAAATACATACTGAATACTACATACATACTGAATACTACGTACTAAAAACTACATACATACTGAATACTACGTACTAAAAACTACATACATACTAAATACTACGTACTAAAAACTACATACATACTAAATACTACATACATACAGTGTTTTCAAAACTATTCATACCAGTGCGATAAAACGATTCAAACCGCACTAGCAAAATGTTTCAAACCAATAATTGAAAGAGTTTCGTACCCCTTTCACTCCAGGTCCGTCCGTCTTGGCTCTTGATGAATATTGCAAGAACCCCAAATGACCCCAAATGTACTACATATAAGGCAGTCCTCCAGATTCAACATTTTATCACATTGAATTCTAATGAAAGTTGGTGTGAAACATTTGGTTTGAAAGACTGTGGGAAGGAGTACGAAACATTTTGCTGCACTGGTTTGAATAGTTTTCAATAACACTGTACTAAATACTACATACATACTAAATACTAAATACTACATACATAAAATACTAAATACTAAATACTACATACTAAATACTAAATACTACATACATACTAAATGCTACATATCTATGCATACAAATGACTGAATGTAAATACATGTCGGACATTCTCTGGTTCTAGGAATGTCCCACAACTGATAGTTGGATAAAGGACAATTTATGTATTGGAGTACTTGAGTTGGGTGCTGAGGGTGTGTTCCAAGGCTGGTAGTTCTTGGAATTTTTTTATCAAGGTCCAAGCGTGCTCTGATGCATGGTGTTGGAAAGAGCGTTAGGAGCCCTGGTCAGAATACCCATTGTCGTATTTTGGAATGACCGTCCCCACGTTGAGAACGGCCAGAAAAGATTTCTGGAGATGTTCTGTAAACTTCTACAAAGAAATAACTTCAATAAAGACACACTCACATGCATCCACCAAGACTATGGATATTTATAGAGGACTGGAACTACACATTCAGTTCTCAATGTATACAATTCTTCCTAGTCACACGGGAAGATACGAGAAGATACACACATGTAATTAAGAGAGTGCCTATGGTGGACCTAACAAGCATAGTATCGTAGTGTGGTAGTTGTACTAGTTGTACTAGTTGTACTAGTTGTACTAGTTGTACTAGTTGTACTAGTTGTACTAGTTGTACTAGTTGTACTAGTTGTACTAGTTTTACTAGTTTTACTATAGTAGTAGTGCCTAATACTCGTACTTCCCTAGCACTTCTCATGGTACTGGTATTCTACTTCCAAGACTAACTGCCACTAGTTATTCTCGTTACTACTACTACTTGTGATAGTACTACAACCATTACCTCTACTACACTACTCATACTAGTACATACTACTTACTTCCATAGTACTATAGTAGTATAGCATAGTACTATGGTATACAGAATAAAAACGGGTAGTAGACAGCAGTGCTCCAGAATAATGGTACCAAGAACAATCCACATGAATGATACACACAAAAAGTATACGTTCGGAACATAACATATATACAACAAGTTACACTATAGTAAGTAAGAGCAGGAATACTAAAGCAATGGTAATACTAAAGCAATGGTAATACTAAAGCAATGGTAATACTAAGTCAATCATAATACTAAAGCAACAGTAATACCAAGTCAATCGTAATACTAAAGCAACAGTAATACAATGAAACACTAAGCAATACTGATACTTCGAAAGGGTCCCCAAGTCTAGCTGGAGCATCTTGTTGAAAGCTACTAGGTTCTTTCTTAGCACATGTACTTGTTTTCCTTGGCTCTGGCAGACGTACTGTCAAAACCACCTTCTCAAAACAGTACAGTGCTTTCCAAAACAATTCAAACCCACACGTTAAAAAGATTCAAACCACATTACCAAATTTAACAAACTAATAATTCAATAGGTTACTGTTTTTAGTATTTAATTAAGACTTCACATAAACAGCTTATTTCAAATCCTTGAACCTTAGGATTTTTTTAGTCATAAGTACGAAGCTTTTAGACTTATCAGTTTGTTAATTTTGCTAGTGTGGTTTGAATCTTTTTATCGTGTGGGTTTGAATAGTTATGAAAAACACTGTATGTAGATATCTACAAGTGTTGGCCTAATGTGCATGCTTCTCGGGTGTCTGCATACACATTACACTCTCCGGCATGTTTCAGGTTAGACACAAGACACAAGACACAAAACAGAAGACAGAAGACAGAAGAAGAAGACAGAAGAAGAAGACAGAAGACAGAAGACAGAAGACAGAAAAATAGACAGAAGAATAGTCAATAGTACATACAATAATTCCACTCCATAATAAACAGATATTCCGCGGACTGGGAAAGTCCCAAGAAGCAAACCTCATAATACACACTCATCGACTCACAGTTCAATTTCAAATCCCAAGGTCAATGGGAACCAATAATTTGCCAGATGATAAGAAACAAGTTGTAGTCCAAGGGGGACTATATGCAGTCAATGAAGACCAGATTATGCAGGGTGAATTAATGTAGGAATATTTAGCCCATAATACTGCCGTGCCAAAGATATAAACAAATGTAGTGTAGAGTAGGGTGTATAGTTTGAGTGTAGTGTATTGAGTGTATGAACTATGCACATAGAGTATATAGATTGAGGTGATGCATCCGGTATAGCCTACATGTGGACAGAGATCAGAGTAGGATGACCACTTCCTTCCCCATACTTCCATCTTCACTTAAATTATCAACGTTATTACTGTACAGACTAGGAGGTGAACTTTCCGGTGATCTTGGCAAACACATGCAAGATGATCACGGAGAAGATGAAACCAACGGCCAAGAACAACACAACCAAGGGGTCCACCCTCAAGCCCTGCGCCTCATCAGTGAACAACTTCAACATGGTAGCACTGGATCCGCCGGCCCCGGCTGCTCTGGTGGAGAGAGGCTTCTTGTTGGTTTCATTGACTTTCTTGTCGTTGGCAGACTTTCTCTTGATGGCGTTCTTCAAGCCACCTGGGGCTGCTCCGGTAGAAGACTATTGTTAGTATATAAAGATCAAGGGCGAAGCTAATGCTAGGAGTGAGGTACTGTCAGAAGTGAGGTACTGTCAGAAGTGAGGTACCGTCAGAAGTGAGGTACCGTCAGAATTAAGATACTATCCGAAGTAAGATACTGTCAGAAGTGAGGTATCGTCAGAAGTAAGATACTATCAGAAGTAAGACACTATCAGAAGTAAGACACTATCAGAAGTAAGACACTATCAGAAGTAATGGAGGAATGAGTCTCGAAACTAATGGATGGTTGTGTTTCAGAATGTAATGATTCTGTACTAGGATAAGATGGAGGGGATCTTCAGAAGTAGACTTCACCTGGAATGACTGCCAACGTGAACGTACCAGGACTTCTCCACCCATGACATGACTAGTGCTGGGTTTTGACTAGTGCTGGGCTTCGAATGGTACTGATTTTTGACCGGTATTCAAGTTTTTAATGGAGTGGGATTTGGGTGGGATTTGGGTGGGTCTTGGGAACTTATTGGTGGTTTTGTGATCTAACATCAGATCTTAATGGTAGATCTGGCGTTATCAGGGCATCTGGGATTATCAACACATTCTCTTTTTATAACTCAGAAAAAGGGTCGAGCACGGTTGCCACACCAATTTGTAGTCTTTTCCTGGCTTCTGATAGGCTAACGGGCCTGCTGCTTGTGGTGGCTGAAACATACCATTGTGAGTGGGTGTAGATGGATTGTACACGTTGTTGAATTGTCGAAGAGAGCGAGACACACGTGACCCAGGCTATGGTGCACACCCGTACCTCCGGCTGCAACCTGTCACAATACGTCTCACTCACTTATTGCTACACTTTTGAGTTGTATATGAACCTAAAATCGGTTGAGATACAATTGTAGATGTTTTGCTTTCGGGCTATATAAACTTGATCTAATCTGTATTAAAAATGTGCAATATATGTACCAGAGACTACAGATGATGATACATAATATAAGAGCAATACTGAAACAGCCGTCATTACGGTGGGTAGTGAGTTTGTAGTGAGTGAAACCTACTTGTCTTTTTCGTCTATTGTCTTTCTGTTTTTCCGTCTATCTGTCTAAAATATGTCCACTATCTATCCCATGTGTGCAATGTCCACTGCGTCTGCCGGGCCAATATGTCTATTATATCTATTGTCTATCCTGTCTACTGTCTATTCCCTCTATACAATTTTCTGTCCACCATTTCTGTCCACCATTTCTGTCCACCATTTCTGTCCACCATTTCTGTCCACCATTTCTGTCCACCATCTCTGTCCACCATCTCTGTCCACCATTTCTGTCCACCATCTCTGTCCACCATCTCTGTCCACCATCTCTGTCTTGTCCCTCCCCATTGTCACTCACCATCTAAACGTAACCTCCACAGTAAGTGGTGCGCACCGGTCTGGACGCTTACTCTAATTAATACATATACCTAGGCACCAACAAAATACCCCCAGATTCATATACATATTTTCCCGTTTTGACAAACACTAGTTCCCTCCACCACCCAAAAAAGGCACCCCCTTTTTTTAACCCCCTCTCCGTCTCATACCCTCAACTCGGCCCACTGCACTTGTTGCCAGCTCACGTGAGCATAATGCTCATGCTCCTCTTTTTTCGCTCCTAAACTTTGTCTCTCACAGCTAGCTTTTCTTCACCACTTGCTTAGTCTGGGCACCCCCTACTCGCGGCTTCTTTCTGTCCCTCACTTACTCCTGCTCCATTCTCGTCTTTGATTGGTCGTTTAGAGTGCTTGCCAATTGTTGCCGAAAATAAGCTGCTATTGCTATTTCCCGCCGCCTCCCTGGTGCTGATCCTACCGTCCGGTCCCGTCTCGTGCCGTCTCACCTCACCCATAGCCGACCCCAGAGTAGACGCGCCAAACGTGGGCATTTCCATCACTGAAGATCTGCAAAAAGCTGCCATTGTCTTAAAACTGCGGTCTTTTGCGTTCGATCCCTTTCACCTTCGCCACCTGGCCTCCGATCCCTAATTTCTTCCCCTCCTCCACTACTGCATTTGCTGCATTTGGCCCCCCATGGACTTACGTAACCCTTTGGACTCGGTTATTCAGCGCAGACCATCTTTGTCGTCATTATCCTCTGCCTCCGGCTACGACTCCTCCTCCTATAACGCCCCTGCCGGTATGCAGGGCCAGAGCACCCCACAGATGTCCCACTCGCAGATCTCCCACCAACGATTGTCCAATACCCAGAATAGACTCTACCTGAGCTTGCTGAACAACTCCAGCTCCACCAACTTGATGACCTCCTGCAGTGCTGCCACGGATGTGGGGCCTTGGGTCGAGCAACAGAAGCAACACCAGGCCTTGAATGTCTTGGACCTTGGCGTCAAGAAGGACCCGGGTCTAGATCTGAAATTGCCAGGCGCTTTGCCAATTCCGCCTTCTGCAACCAATATGTCTTCGGAAAACTCCATTGATCTATCCGTGGATAGTCGCAATGCTGACCATGACGATGAAGGCGTGGACCAGGCAGATGAAACTGGGCCCAATGAGAGTTTATCTATGGACGATGACGAATTGATTCCCACCGCCATAGTCATCAAAAATATTCCTTTCGCCATTAAAAAAGAGCAGCTCTTGGACGTCATGACCAAGCTCAACTTGCCCTTGCCCTATGCCTTCAACTACCACTTTGACAATGGAGTATTCCGCGGCTTAGCATTCGCAAACTTCACATCTACTGAAGAAACATCTATGGTGGTCAACCAGCTTAATGGCCGTGAGATCGGCAGCAGGAAGTTGCGTGTGGAGTACAAGAAAATGCTCCCTATGAAGGAACGGGAACGCATAGAAAGAGAAAAGAGAGAGAAACGCGGCCAGTTGGAGGAACAGCATCGGTCCAACTCCAATGCCTCTCTTGCCTCTCTTCTCTCCGTGACTTCCACCACTGCTGCTACGAAAAACCTAAGTGTTACTGGCCAAACGTACCCCACCCAAACCGAAAGGCTACTCATGCAATTCCCCTTCCGAGGCCCTCACATCCCAACTCCACCAAATGATTTGAATCTCAATGAACCAGAAGTGTTGGAGTTGTATTCTCAGTTGCTCACGTTCAGAGATGACAACCTGAAACTCATTCTAGAGTTGGCATTTCCTTCCACGCTCAGCATGAGCCAAAGAAAGGTGCTTTCTCTGTTGTGCCTGTTTTTAAACTTGCTTGAGCTTTTCGACAATGGCTTGATCATCATTCGCAGAAAACCGGGCCAGCAGACCATTCAGCAGCGTGAGCAACAAAGTGCTCCTTACAATTCCCACTTACAGGACCAGACGAACCCCCAGGCTAACAACAACAATGGCCCCCACCACTCGTATGCAGCTGCTCCGCACTACCATCAAGGAAACCTGCACATGGCACAACCTTCCGCCACCAACGGCATCCACGGGGTCATTTCTCTGCATTCGTCAATGATGAATTTGAGTCAGATTCCTGCTTTTGTTTACGGCAACGGATTGAGTGGGAGCAACCCTCCGGAATTGTTAAGGTCCCAGTCCCAATCTGCACTTCCAACTCCCAGATTGCGCCAGCAGTCTTCTACGCCTGTGCAGCAGCTGTTCTCTCAATACTCCCAAACGGGAAACCAGCAGCAAAAAGGAACTCCAGGTGGGAAATACCAAAGCTACAATGCATACGTTGGAGGTTCTGGAATGACTGGTTCTTCACAGCAACAAGCTTCTATGCCTGCACCCACGTCGTCCAGCGCAGCAGCCTTGTTGAGGTCATCCAATAATCGGTCGTTTGTGGATGTGAGGACTACTCCAACGTTGAACAATACGTTTCAAGTGTCTTCAGTTACGGGATCTCCAACACCCCAAACAAGTGGCCTTTTCCAACAGCAAGGAGCGTATTTCATGGACCAAAATGCACACTTGAGCCAGCCTGCAACTCCCGTCACGGGTACTGACTTGAGTAGCCGATTCACGCCGTTTGGCCAGCACACGCATCTTTCGGGAAGCATGTCGTCATTGCAGCAGAACTCAGCCACAAGCGAGGAGTTTCCCGGCCATGAACCGTTGAATAGCAAGCTCAACTCCATGAGCATTGGAGGATACGACAAACAAAAAAGTGGTGGGATATGGGGCCCCAAAAAATGAACGAGCATGAAAAAAAAATGAAAGCATTTAACATGAATGATTGAACGAACAAAAGAACACTACGAAAAAGGGAGTGCCCAAGTCGAACACCGACTCTGACCTAAGCAATTATTGTTGGGAATCGGGCCAAGGCATCTATATGGCGCAAGTCAAGAGTCAAACCATTCAAGTCAGTGTCAGTGTCAGTGTCAGTGACATTGCCGTGTGTCCAGTTCATTGCCATATTGAGCCATAATTTATTAGCTACGACCCTAAAACGAATAACGCAGTAGACTATCAAGTAGATATTTGCATTGTACGGTTAGAAGGTAGGTCGAGACCAGGAATGTACGGAGGCACTAGGTACAAGAGGTAATACTACTTCATATAATCTGTGCCACTCCATTATACTCCAGAATACTACTAGCACTAATCCAGTTTAGCTGGTAGCATATTCAGAGCTCGTAAGCTGGCATTATAACCAGGGCTCCTGACCTAGTACACTAACCAGGGCTCATAATCAACAATCAGTCTAGTATCAATTTGCAAGTCTATCGATATAGTCTGTCAACCTATGGTTTCGTTTGGAGCAGTGGTCATAACCGTCTTTGGCACATACGGGTACGTGGCACTGGGTTCACACGCTAGTGAGTCTTGCATAGCAGATACTAGACGATGGAATCTAGAATCACCATATTTATAACCACCATTGCCTGCGGCATGTGAAGGTGACTCTCCATCAAATTATGGTCAGGGCTCATATTAATTTATGGTCAGGGCTCATAACACCATAACCTCATTCCCCCGGCCACCAACGACTAGCCACCAGCCTCTTCTGTTCACCACTATTACACCTAGTCTTGTCTAGTTCCCGCATCTGGCATTCGTAGCCAGCCTAAGCTCTACCATTGGTCTATATACCAGACTATAAAGTGTGCTCAATATACACATAATTATATACATACTAATTATTTCCCTTTACTGATTATTCTAATTAACTCATTAAACCGATTATAGTTACTCATCATAGTGATCAATAGTCTATTAGAGGTAGACTAGTGCTGCAACATAATTCTTTTATGGAATTTTGTGTATGCAGGGGAATAACATAAAGTTTAGACTTTGCTTTATCTAGTAGTATAGTGTAGTAGTGTAGTAGTACAGTATTTTACATAACTATTCAAATGAGCGCAGCAAAATGTTCAAACCACACTAGCAAAATTAAATCAATTGATACAGTGTTTTTGAAAACTATTCAAACCAGCCCCACAAAATGTCTCGAACCAAGAAGATAGAATGATTCAAACCGGTGCGACAAAAAGATTCAAACCAATAATTCAAAAGTTTCGAACCCTCTCCAGCTCTGTTCTGATCGTTCTGGCCTTGACTGGTACTACAAGACCAAAATGTAGATATGACGCAAACCTCCAGATTCAAGATATAACATTTCATCACATTGAATTCTGATTAAAGTTGGTGTGAATTATTACCATTTGGTTTGAAAGAGTGTGCGAAGGATTGCGAAACATTCTGTCGCTTTGGTTTGAATACTTTTCAAAAACACTGTAAGTCAAGAAGTTTTGTACTTATGACTAAAAAGATGCAAAGGATCAAGGACTTGAAGTAAGCGGTTTATGTGAAGTCTTAATTAAATATTCAAAACAGTAACTTTTTGAATTATTGGTTTCTTTAATATTGCTAGTGTGGTTTGAATCTTTTTATTGTGCTGGTTAGAATCGTTTTAAGAAATACTGTAGTATAGTAGTATAGTACACTATAGTAGTATAGCACACTATAGTAGTATAGTAATATAGTACACTATAGTAGTATAGTATAGTACACTATAGTAGTATAGTATAGTACACTATAGTAGTATAGTATAGTACACTATAGT
>NKZA01000194.1:0-28324 GCA_002374405.1 Metschnikowia cubensis | reverse complement strand
CTGTATTCGATCCATGATAGGCCACTAAGATTTTGTATTGCTCTCTGGAATGGTCGTACTTTCCACGCTTTGTGGTAACGAAATTGGGGTCATTCTGGTCCATACCGTACATGGTTGGAGTTTCTTATCTGGCATCAAAACACCAAAGACAAAGTATTCTTTGCTTGATAGTGGAGGCGGAGATAAGTAAGGACTTGGTACAAGAGGGTGGTTTACATAAATCCGCGACGATAACAATATACCAGGGACCGGCCACAAATCGGGGTGCAAAAAACTTTGCTTATGTAAGAGCTGAGTTGTATGCAGTCTTCGAAATTGGAGCCACCTCTTGTTAAATAAACATTCATATTAATTTTACAAAGCATATAAAGGGTCCCAATCTGGTAAGTGCCACACCACAATCAGTGGTATGTGACAGTACGAAAGGACTCAAAAATTAGCCGAATGATGTGCGAGTCAAACCATTACAATTGATAAATTGCAATAGATCAATTTTTAAATCATTTTAAATTAGCCTACGATATTCTACTTGAGAAGGTACTAACCGTGAAGGATATATTTCTTGCATAAGTTTGGGTCTTTAATCTTGTTTGTATAGTGTAAAAATACTAGCTTTGTATTGAAGAAAAGGAATACTTCTGAAAAAAAAAAGGGCTTATAAGCCAGGTTTCCAGTCAATTTGGCTATAGAAGTTCAATTCTCAGTCATTATGGCCAGATTATTGCGTACTCATTGCTTGTAAAATCAATAACTTGTATTAACCTAGCGTTGATTTAGCCATAGTAGTACAGTGTCTTTCAAAACTGTTCAAATCAGAGTAGCAAAAGTATTCAAAGCACACTAGCAAAAACCAATAATTTAAAAAGTCTCGTACCCCTTCCAGTTCAGTTCCATCCGTTCTAGCCTGTCAATGGTACTACGACTTCCAAATCCACCAGAGTTAAGATTTCAGCACGTTGATTTCTAATGAAAGTTGGTAATCATGTCATGTGGTTTAAAGACTATACGAAGGGGTAAAAAATGTTTTGGTGAGCTCTATCAAACCCGGTGTGATTGAAGGTAAGTTGAACCAAGTCGATGAGACTTTCTTCTTGGTGAGAGCTAGCAGATTCATAATGGCCGGTGACAACCAGAAACTTGCGCAAGACTGGGATGTCATTAAGAACACACTTATGGAATGGAAATATTCTTTGGAGAATATCAATAAAATTGTGTTGAACGCAAAGGAAAACATTGTTAATAACAACAACAGCAATTAGAGAGTTCTATAGCAAGAATGGGGTTTATGCATCTACAAATACTCTCTGTAACTTAATACAAGAAATAGAAAACTCTCTGTACGNTATGCATCTACAAATACTCTCTGTAACTTAATACAAGAAATAGAAAACTCTCTGTACGTTTATTATCAAGAGCAACAAATATCAGTGTAGTGTTGGATTCTAATCATGCTTTCCCTCAAGCACTGTGAGGAATCCTCCCACTAAATGTAGCGAGCCACATACAAAGGTTTTGAATATCGGTGTTATCTGCTTGAAGCCCTTGAACGAATTTCAACGAGGATTTAATATCATGGAAAACCTTAATGTCCGATTTTGCGGCTGAAATAGTGTCCAATTCTTCCCATTTTTGTTTGAGGTCTTTTTGAAATGACTAGGCGATCAATGTCGTCCTTTGAGTTGTTCATCGAGACTAAATCACTGTTGTAACTGCCATCAGACCAAGTGATGTTGGTTGTGAAGAGAAGGACAAGCCAGATTCTCTGCACATTGAATCGTTTTGAAGAACACTGTATTACGTCATAATTACCATCCCCAGGATATTAATGTGAGTAGAATGACTTGATTTACTGGAAAAAGATAATTTTGGAATTACACTAATTGAGTCAATGGCTGTGAAAAATCTCACTCGTGACGGAACTATCCTTCAGTATACTGTATACCATTATGAAACCATGCTACACTACATTCTTCCATATGGTAGACCTATAGGCCGAGCCCTGCCTATTCATGAAGCATGTTTTGTCCGATAGTAACAATGTCCATTTCAAACACCGTATCATAGGCCCTTTTCGGACATTCTATATCAATACTTACCATTGTTCTAGTGGGGAGTTTTCGGTTCCACGTTTCTCTCCACGTTTCTCTCCAAGTTGTACCGTTTCGGCTCCTCTAGGAAAACTCAACGAGCAAAGTCATAAAAGTAGTAGAGAAAATAACACCATATACGTGAATGGATTGAAATATCTCGCAGAGCAGCAGTACTCATAATAGTGATAATTACTAGTGGCTAATAATACTATATCTGTGGAATAGAAAAAGAATAATTCAACTCCCAGGGGGAAGTTGATTTTCGTTCTCGATATGATTTGACGTACGATACGTTAGGGTAGCCTTGACCACTTGAAAAGTGTGTGTATTATTGCTCGATCAGCCAAGTTATGAATCACTTGGTCAAGCACAAGATGAGAGAAGAGAAATTTAAAGCTAGGCTAGTAATTGTCACATTAAGAAGTGAATTGAGGCTTTTAAATTGGTATCCTTCCCCTGCTGAGTATGCAATAAGTACTTATCAAGATGTGACTGGGCACTGGTGCAATAGTCTTTACTACGCAAATATAGTGTTGACTAATGTACTGCCTACTCCCTTCATTATACTAGAACTCACTATTCATTCATTATACTAGAACTCATTATTTATTAATTATACTAGAATTCATTATTCATTCATTATACTAGAACTCATTATTCATTATACTAGAACTCATTATTCATTCATTATACTAGAATTCATTATTCATTATACTAGAATTCATTATTCATTCAATCCCTGGTTCTCTTGGCAAGACATACAGCTGTCAGCACCTAGAGCAGTACCTAATATCCCAATCTCCTGGTACACATCAAGAGCACAACTAAGAGGAACAAACTGAACAAAGACATCTGTTCCGGATCACAACTCAAGAGTGCAAACTCCAACAAATCCTGTCTGCGAGTCCCACCAGACTCCACAAAATCTATAACCCCGATCCATCTAAAATTATATGTCCTTTAAAGTCGACATCATTAGTCATAATCCTTGGTCCATAATTTGGATATAGTCTTTGGTGGTGGACTGATTAGCCACTCTTCGAGTACTACTCCTAGAATAGCACCAGGTGTACCCCAATCCTACCTCTCGCCCTAACCGGCCAAATCCGCAAATCCCATAAGCAACTCTTAGCTCGGCTATCGTCTGCAACATATCGTTCCGATCACGGCTCAGCCTCTAAGCTGCACTCCATACTCCACAGACAGAAAAACCACACATACCATTTTTGAATCCATTGCTCAGGCACTAAGAACGAATGCACCATGAACAATTCCCCTTCACTCGACTAGGCCGTTGGCACTCCACTCTGGTCCAGAAACGCGATCAATACTACTACTTTTTCCACGTCTTTTTGACCCACCGCAAGCCAACACGCCGGAGAATCTCATGGTTCTACATCTGGTCTCCAACCATGACACTAATCTAACGTGCAAAAATGTACCCTTCCACCCATCAACACTTTGAGGGATGCTTGACGAAGGCCAATAAACTTACCTCAGTCGTATCTCATGAACCATGTAAACTGGCAGGTGTTTTCTCGGAGTTTTTCACTTTAATCCGAGACTTTCTCCAACCTCAATTTGACAATAGCCTATGAAGAAACATTATATACGACTACTCTGCACTTGTAGCTGAGCTGGAATCACTAAATCTACAGGTTATGAGCCTAGGAATACAAGGGGGTTTTTTGCTGGCCCGCTTGGAGATGGGAAGACACCAGAATGCCTGTTTTTTATCTGACCATTGAATTTTCTGGACGCTCTTCAATCTGTACTTTGGTAATATTTTTGGGGACTACTCTCGAGGGTTTCTTGGGTGCATACCACAATTGGTTATCTTGATTTTGAATTTTGCAGTGGATGTGGCTTTTTTGGGATAATCTGGACGTCTACTTTAGTACCAGCCAAGGTGTAAGTTGTAAGTATAGTAGAGTTGTAGAGTTGTAGAATTGTAGAGTTGTAGAGTTGTAGAATTGTAGAGTTGTAGAGTTGTAGAGTTGTAGAATTGTAGAGTTGTAGAGTTGTAGAGTTGTAGAGTTGTAGAGTTGTAGAGTTGTGGAGTTGTAGAGTTGTAGAGTTGTAGAGTTGTAGAGTTGTAGAGTTGTAGAGTTGTAGAGTTTAGTGTAGAGAGTGCATATTGCAGGTAGACTGGTAGTGGCTTACTGTCCTTTCCTCGAGTCCTGCTTCTCGCTTCAGTGATTGGTTGCATGGATCCTGGATTTGTGAGCTTCCGAACTGCACTTAGCCTTGCTTCATAGTTGTAGTAAGGCACGATGTAATAGCATTGATTTGAACTAGGTCAGATTCGATGAAGCCACGTGAACGGATCGAAATGTTCAAATCTAATAAGTGTGGTGAGTACCACCCAAAAAAGACCCCAGCTGCAGTCACAGTGCAACTTCAGCGGTACTCTAAAAGAGGCGCAAAGAACACCCAGAAGAGCTTACTCAAGTCCAAACTTGCGTAAGACGCGCTCAATCCCATCCATTCCCTTCTCCAACTGGTGGAGCTCAGGACCATAACTGATGCGCACAAAGTTGTACCAGATCACATCCTCGAGTCTGCTCAAGTTCTCCGGGTTGATGAGGAAGAAAAATCCGGGCACCACAATGACCTTCTCGTGGAGACACTCGTGGAAAAAGCCGAGGCAGTTGCTCAACTTGCCTGGAAGATGCGACAAGTTCAACCAGAGATAAAACGTGGAGTTGGGCGTGTTTCGCTCATTGAACTTGAACCCCATGGACGACAACCGGCCAATCACATAGTCCCGTTTCATCTTGAAGTGCAATTGAAGAGCCTTCATCTCACGACGCACCTTCAAAGGCTCCAAAAAGTCCACTGCGGCATACTGGAACGGAGCATTGGAGCCTCCGTCCAAATACGAACCTGCAGAGCTCAAACTGTTGATGTACTCTTCAGGTCCTACAATCCAGCAGATTCTCCATCCGGGTAAACGGAACGACTTGGTGAGTCCGTTGAGAATAAGCACTGGGTCCTTGTTGACGTCCTGCACAAACTCCAGTGATGAAATCGACAGCCCCGTACATCCATCGTCATAGTAGTAATGCGAGTAAAACTCGTCCATGATCAAAAGACACTTCAGCCGGCACATAGCGTGGAGTCTCGAGAGCTGGTCCCGGGTCATGGATTTTCCCGTGGGATTTCTAGGGTTGGACGTCAAAAACGCCGACACTCCACGCTGCAATTCCAAAGCAATGTGACTCAAGTGGATCTCGTAATTGTCTGCTTCGTCCAAGGGAACCGGAATCGGCACAAAACTCTTGAAAAGAGCAAGCATCTCCGCATATGCAGTGTAATCCGGCAAAAAAAACGAAAGGTAGCAATCCGAAATGATGGAAGCAATCCGGATCAATCCCGCACGCCCCCCGGGCACAATACAAACGTTTTTCCACGTATACTTGGACTCCTGGTTCTCACGGTACGTCACATTGTAGTAATTGGCCACAGCTTCACGCAATTCCTTGATTCCGGCCGTCGGAGCATACTCCTTGCTGACATCGGAAATGGGAAT
Organism: Metschnikowia cubensis; assembly: GCA_002374405.1. Taxonomy (NCBI): domain Eukaryota; kingdom Fungi; phylum Ascomycota; class Pichiomycetes; order Serinales; family Metschnikowiaceae; genus Metschnikowia; species Metschnikowia cubensis. The sequence goes on along the minus strand of NKZA01000194.1, from coordinate 22,702 downwards.
GGACGTGGGTCTTTTAAAGGAGCCCGGAACTGTATCTCCATGTTCTGGCGCCCCCTGGCCCAAATTGGCCCATTCATCGTCGCCATTTCCCTTGAATCCATACTCTCCGGCCCTCTCAGTCACCCACAAAACCCCCGTGGACGACTGGTGGGTGTTAAGTGCAGGTTTGTGGATTTCCTCGTTGAATTCGGGCCTGGGCACCGGAATAGGCGAGCTTTCACGGCCATTGGCGGACTTTGAAAGCCGGGAAAGCGCCTTGGAGTGCTCCTTGCTTTTCTGGAGCGGATTGGTGTGTGTTGGCGTCGGGTGGACCCGGGACAGCTCAGATACAGAGAGCTTCTCCAAGAGGGAAGAAGCAGAACGACGGAGCGGATCGGGGAGAGTGGACTCGAGCCTCTCAAACTCGTCAATGGACTCCAGGTCCTGCATAGGGGCATATTCACTCATTACAAATTCCCAACTGGTTGTGTTGGCGTGTGCAAGACTTGTTGGGTGTTGCTGTGACTCGCCGGTGGTTGCTGCCGTGACATCCGGGGAAATGAGAAAGCGGATGTGGACTGAATGTGGGTTCTTATGTGCAGGACACACACACATCAAAATCACTATATACAGTACACCTGCATATGCCTCGTGATGGAGCGGCCAACTGGCAACTGCACCTCTGGCTCCAAGTTGATGGCGCTGTTTCCTGGCCGGAACAGAGGAGTTGGACACTGGGAGAAAAGGAAGGACTGCATACAACACATATAGGATCTGGTATATGCAGGTACACGTTCAAATGCAGGAGGAATTTCCTCAAGAACCAGACAGTACGGTATTTTCGAAACGATTCAAACCAGCACGGTAAAATGGTTCAAACCCCACTAGCAGATTGAACAAAGCAATAATTGAAGGAGTTCGTATCCAATTCCGTTTGTTTTGACCCTTGATTATTATTGCCCCAAATGCCCCAAATACATCAAAGGTACTGCATATAAGGCAGATTCAACTTTTCATCACATTGAATTTTATTAAAGGTGGTGTAAAGCATTACAGCATTTGCTATGAAAGACTGTACGAAGGGTTACTAAACTTTGAATGATTGGTATACTTCATTTTGCGACACTGCTTTGAAAGGTTTGAAAAACACTGTACTACACTGTACTTCACTTTACTGGATGAACTGTACTAGTCTAAACTGTACTAGTCTACACTGTACTACTCTTTACTGGATGAACTGTACTAGTCTAAACTGTACTACACTACACTGTACCAGTATAAACTGTACTAAACTACACTGTACTAGTATAAACTGTACTAGATATACTAGATAAATTATATTATATAAACTATACTTCATACTATATACTATATACTATACTACATACACTATACTACACTGTAATAGTCTACACTGTACTACACTGTACTAGTCTACACTGTACTAAACTGTACTACACTGTACTACACTGTACTAGTCTACACTGTACTGCACTTTACTAGATGAACTGTAGTACACTGTAGTAGTCTACACTGTACTAGATATACTAGATAAACTATATTATATAAACTATATTTCATACTATATACTATACTACATACACTGTACTCCACTGTAGTAGTCTACACTGTACTACACTTTACTACACTTTACTGGATATACTGTACTACACTTTACTGGATATACTGTACTACACTCGACTAGATGAACTACCCTATACTGTGATAGATACTAAAAAAACTACACTATACAGTGTTTTTGAAAACTATTCATACCAACACTGCAAAATGTTTCGTACTCCTCCGAACAATCTTTCAAACCAAATGGGTAAGGCTCCACACCAAATTTAATAAAATTCATTGTGATAAAAAGTTGAATCTGATGATTGTGTTATATGTATTAAATTTAGGAGTCTTGCAATATTAATGAAGGGTTAAGACGAACGGAGCTGAAGTGGGACGGGTACGAAACGTTTTGAATTATTGGTTTGTTGAATTCTGCTAGTGTGGTTTGAATTATTCTATCGTGCGGGTTTGAATAGTTTTAAAAAATACTGTACTAGGTATTCTAGGTATAATGTACGAGACAGTAATAGACTACACTAGATACTGTACTACACTGTACTACACTGTACTAGTCTACACTGTACTACACTGTACGACACTGTACTACACTGTACTACACTTTACTGGATATACTCTACTACACTGTACTAGTCTACACTGTACTACACTGTACTACACTGTACTACACTGTACTACACCTTACTGGATATACTAGACAACACTAGACTAGATATACTAGACAACACTGTACTAGATGAACTGTACTACACTATACAGTGTTTTTCGAAACTATTCAAACCCGCACCACAAAACGATTCAAACCACACTAGCAAATTATATAAACCAATAACTTAAATCGTTCCAGTCCAGTTCCATCCATCTTAACCCTTGATGATTATGGAATGACTCCCAGATGACCCCAAATGTACTACATATAAGGCATCCTCCAGACTTAACATTTCAAATAGTGAATTCTAATGAAAGTTGGTGTGAGCATTTGGTTTGAAAGACTATGAGAAGGAGTACGAAACATTTTCCCACCTTGGTTTGAATAATTTCGAAAAACACTGTACTGTGATGGATACTAAAAACACTACACTATACTAGGTATTCTAGGTAGAATGTACGAGACTGTAATAGACTGTACTATATACTGTACTACACTGTACTAAACTGTACTACACTGTACTACACTGTAAAAGACTGTACTATATACTGTACTACACTGTACTACACTATATTGCGCTAGACAGTAATAGACTACAGTAATAGACTACACTAGATACTGTACTACACTGTACTACACTAGACTACACTGTACTACACTAGACTACACTGTACTACACTGTACGATATTCACTGTACCAGATATACTACACTAGACGACACTGTACTACACTGTACTAGACATACTAGACATTATGTACTAGATATACTACACTAGACTACACTGTACCAGATACAGTGTTTTCCAAAACTGTTCATACTACCGCGCAAAACGATTCAAATCACACTAGCACAATTAAACAAACCAATAATTCAAAACATTTCATACCTCTCCAGTTCAGCGTCCGTTCTGGCACTTGACTGGTAAGGGAAACCCCAGATGTAGTAGAAAGAGGCAATTCTCAAGATTTACATTTCATAATATTGAATTCTGATGAAAGTTGGTGTAAAACATTATGCCATTTGGTTTGAAAAACTGAGCAAAGGCATACAAAATTTTTCGAAGAATTGGCCTACTTCACTTTGCTGGTGTGGTTTGATTCGCTTTGCCACGCTGCTTTGAATAGTTTTGAAAAACACTGTAAGCCTGGAAACTACACTATGTTGGTGTATGCAGGAGTTTGCAGTCAATTCGCGGAACGGCAATTTCTGTGGTCCTGCACATAGCGTCGCTCTACATTAAAGTGCAGGAGCAGTCCATTCCGGTTTCCCAGAAAGCGAGCATACCATCGCTCCGGTGAGTTTTGGTACTAGTCATTCAATAGTTTGAAAATGTCATGGGATGTATCTGTGGGACTTCTGCAGGATCAGCACGGCAGAACGGGCTCAATGGGGTCGTGCGCATACCAATGTCCGAACCCCCACCCGACTGCGCGTTTCGTTTTGTCCTGTCTGGCATAAGCCGAGACCGGCGGCATGGACGGCATTTCGCAGCATCGGCCGCAAAACTTCTCGTTTCTCCGCATTCGTCTCCTGTTTCCACCACCCACCTCAAATTTGGGCGTGAACCTAGACCGCAAGTTTGTTTTATATTTGTCTGGTATTTGTATTCTGGTGTTTGTGTTGCGTTGTATTTGTGTTTATCAGGTGTTTGTGTTTGTGAGGTGTTTGTGTTTGTGTCATCTGTGGCGTCGTGTAATTAATATAAAAGCCGCCTTTTTCCCCCCATCCGCATCCCCAACTCCTGGTACGAGGACCGCCACTACATTTCAGTCCCAAACGCCACCGTGAAGTGAAGCACAGATTCAGTGCACAAGGTCAAACAATATATTTTAAGTTATCGGATTGATATAATTTGATTTTTGCTAAATTTTTGCTGCTTTTTGGTGAGTCTTTTGCTGCTTTTTTAGTGAGTCTTTTGCTGCAATTTTGGTGAGTCTTTTGTTGCATTTTTAGTGAGTCTTTGCTCCATTTTTAGTAAGTCTTTGCTCCATTTCTGTACATTTTTGTGTGCTCTTGATTGGTCGCATTTTGTTTTAGGGTGCTACATTTTGGTGAACGTTGTTGAGCGTTTAAGAAGTGTTCAAAAAATTGCGTTAGAGTTTAGTGTGCGCTTTATTTATTAGTGTGAAGAAGTGTGCGTGAAAAGGCGAACACCGAGCTTTGAAGTAACCACTGAGACTAAAGGCTCTGAGAAGTGAGACTGAAGTGAGACTGAAGTGAGACTGAAGTGAGACAGAAAAAGTGAGACTGAGACGTGGATAAATCTTAGATACAGTCCAAGAAGTCTAAGAAGCCAACGAACACCAAGGCTCACAGTCGAAGTGTCCAGAGTCAGTTGCCATTCATAAGTTAATCTCGAGTTTCGTGAGTCTTGACTTATTGAGTCTTGAGTTGTTCTTGAGTTGTTCTTGAGTTGTTCTTGAGTCTTGAGTTGTTCTTGAGTCTTGAGTTGTTCTTGAGTTGTTCTTGAGTCTTGAGTTGTTCGTGATTCTTGGCATTCAGATCAGGATAAAAAAAGTCTTTGTGATAGAATCTGTGTTCTACAGGCACAACACGTCGTACAAGTGACCGACTTACTGGACTAAGAAAACTCATTTCAGAGCCGAAACCCTGAGTCTGAGCTACTGATAGAGGCCGTCTGGGTGAACAGACCGACAAGAGACTAAATTGAACTTGTTCCAGGTTTCACAAGCGTATTGTCCAGGTGTCTTTGACTGACAGACCAGACTGCTAGATCAGACTAGGCAAAGGGTCTTGAAAGAAAGTTTCTGGGAGACAAGTGTGCTGGTATTTCTCAGACACCGACTTACCAGTGCAAGACACTGTGACACCGAGAGCAAGACACTACGAAAGAGGCCAGGAGCAAAACACTACGAAAGAGACCAGGAGAAAAACACTACGAAAGAAAGACACTACGAAACTTCCAAAAACGAGAATCGATTCTAAAAGGTCTAGAAAGAACAAATAGACCGAAATCTTGAAATTTCCCCAAAGCTTCTAAAAGTCTTAAACGTCTTCAAGCGTTATTTACACGCACTGAAAGGTACTGAATAGTCTGAGCCTGAGAGAGAATCTTGGCTAGTGTTTGACAGAACCAAAGACTTTGGAAACTAACATTCTGGCCGAATTCAATTCTGTCCCACTTCAATTCTGTCCCACTTCATTTCTGTCCCCACTTCAAGGATAGTATTTTAAGTGTCACAGTGAGACTGACGGTGAGACTGCGGAAGAGGCTGAGAGCGAAAGTGGCTCCGCGACACTGAGACTGAGAGACTGAGAAAGAGGCTGAGAATATCTGGACCCCCACATCCCCAATTCACTTTCTCCCCCTTTTCATTCACTCATTTTCCATCTGCCCTCCACACTCTTTTCTTCCCTTTTTTCCTTTTTTTTCCTTCCGTTTATTCTTCATCCTGCATTGGTGGTGCCCGTTCCTCACCACACCATAAAACGACACCATCCAAATACTCCATCCTGAGCCAAATCCAGACACGACAATCCAGAAACAGGCAAACCGAGAACCTGAAACAGAAAAGACAAAATCTGAAACAGAAACAGAATATAAGACAGAATCTGAACCAGAAAAATCAACTCAAAATCACACATTTCAGCTTTCCTGCATGTTGGCATCTCAGGATATCTACCGAGACCATTCCGCACAAAACCCTTCGGTGTCACCCCAAACCCTCGAGTCTCTTCCTGCCTTTATGGGACACTCGGGCCTGAAGACACTACACCAGGACCAGCTCCGCCACGTGTATGCAGGACACTCCTCTGACGACAACCGCAAGTACCCCTCGATTCAAACCGTGCTCAATGCGTCCATTAAGCCCCTGAACTCCCAAACTCCCCCAAACCAGGGGGACAAAAACCATGAAAACAGTGCAAATGGTGAAAATAGCCGATCCGCCATTGAGGAAAATTCGGAGAAGAATTGCGCTACTTCATATTTGGATTTTGACTATGACCACCTAAACCTGGGGTTCAACGCTCATAACCAGAATTCTATGCCCAGTGCTCATAACCACTCTTCCCTCCCCACGATTCTACGTCAAAACTCCATCCAAAACTCCATTCAAAACGTCTTAAACCAAGACGCTGCCCCCAACACACTCGATACTTCCATCCAGAATGTCCTCAAGGCCTCCATGTCCTTTTCTCCCACTGATCGCGCCGGTCTCTTCTTGCTGCCGGTAATGTCCCAAGATTCCCAGGACTCTAGTGCTTTTTCGGCCTCGTCCATCACCGAGAACTATACGCTCAAAGATCCACTGGTCAACTTGACCCACACTCAAAACTTCTCGCCGTTGCTCTCGTTGCCCATGGAGATACTCCACCAGATCATCGAGATTGTGTACTACGATGAGAACTCCGCTTCCATTCCGGCCAATTTGGAGAAGTTTCTGAAAACCATCCCGGTGCTTCTGAAACCCTTCAACCAGCTTGCTATTCGCTTCCTATACAAGTATGCCATCTTCAACCGGCCCAATTCCTTTGAACGCTTTCTCCTGAACATCATCAAGCAACCCGATATAGGACAATATGTGGAGTTTATGGACTTTCAGACCTTTACATCTATTGGTTTGGGGCGTACGGGACGCATGAATCAGGAAATTCAGATGGTCACGTCCGCCACCATCCAGTTGGCTCTTCTGCTTTGTCCCAATTTGATTGAATTCCAGGCCTCAGAGAATATTCAGGACGATATGGACTCCTCGGTGTTGCTGAAGCTTTTCAATTGCATGCCCAAAATCCAGGCCCTTGATTTTTGCGGTGCTTCCTCAAAACAATTCGCCCAGGCTTTTGATGAATTGGAAATCGACCCTAATTCCGATTCTTTGAACCATTTGTTCAAGATCTCGTTCCATGATTGCTCGAATCTCCCACTTCGAGTGTTTGAAAAGCTCCTTCCTCATTTCTGCTACCTCCGCAGATTGGATTTGACCCATACCTCCATTACGTCACTGGTGTTGTTGCACCAGCTCCCAGAATCATGCAGGTTGACCCATCTCTCTTTGGCCCGGTGTCTGAAATTGACCACCAAGGACTTGATCCAGTTTCTTACCCAGCACCCAGCAGTCTGCAACGACTCGCTTGAATGGCTTAACCTCCAGATCGACTCCAATGTGGTTTCCCCTTTGAACGACCAGTACCTTCTTTTCACCATCAACAACTTGAAGGCCCCCAATTTGCGTTATCTCAATGTAGGGGGGATGCCGGTGAATAAACAGGTGATTTCGGTGATTAAAAGCCGGTTCCCTCGTTTGGAGAGTTTGGCCATTCCACATTCCAAAATCGAGATGGCCGACCTTCTCCATCTTTTGCATGAAAACGATACACTCCGCTTTCTCGATATCACTAACTGCAAGGGCCTTGACCGGAGAAACCTTCTGTCTTTCCTCAAAAAGAGCTTTGAATCGGGGCTCTTAGCCATAGAGTTCGACTACAAAACTCTCTACGACTTGACTTCAGGCGAGCACTTCACCATTCAGCCGGTGCAGACGGATTTTCTGATCCACAGCACGAGTTACCTTCCTGTGATCTGGAAATTCTTCGATAACGAAGGCAGAAGAGCGTGGATCTATAAGATCGAGTCTACGGACGAATCGTACAATACATTGATCTCCGGGAAACCGGGCAAGAACGCTGGGGTTTCCAATATGGTGTACTATGACTTGGAGACCGGAGCCAAAATGGAAACGAAGGTGGCCAAGCCGGACTTCCTCCGCTTTGCATCTCGGAAAATCAACTGTTCCATTGGCTATTTTAACATGAACACCACCAAAAAAAAGAAGTACTTGCAGGGCGGGCTTCTGGAGAGCGTGTGGCCAGTGGAATTCAGTCAACGGGGGATCTACAACTACTACTCTCTCAATGTCAAGTGATCCCAGAAATCTATAAAAAAGCTTCTTGAGGGTGATCATGGTGTTGCGAGGTAACTTTATTGATTCCGTGGGTCACATGATACCCACGTGATTCATGTGCAGTTCAGTCACGTGGTGCTAAGGCGTGACTGGCACGCGCTTGATTGTGGGGTGCATACCTCGGCACCTGCTCGTTTTTCCTATCCACCACAATGCCTGAATTTTCCGACATTAGAAACCCCTTGGATATTGGCAGCGTGGGCAGGTACTTGGCCAATCTCCCCGACTCGGCCATCTTAGGAAAATCCGTGCCCTCTTTCTGTGCCCCCTTCACTGCCAAACAATTCACCTTTGGCCAGTCCAACCCCACATACTTGCTCACCAGTGAAAATGGTAGTAAATACGTGTTACGCAGAAAACCCATGAGCAACTCGCAATTGGTTTCCAAATCGGCACATGCCATTGAGCGCGAGTTCCACATGTTGAATGGTATCACGTTGTGTAATGAAAATGCCGAAAACGGTAAGAAAGTGCCTGTCCCCGAGGTGTACGTTTTGTGTGAGGATGAGCTGGTCACGGGGGCGGTGTTTTACATCATGGAGTACATTCTGGGACGGCCCATCAAACGGCCCGATATGCCCAAGATCCCGGAGGCCGAAAAGGGCAAGTACTGGAGTGCTATCATGGATACCATCAGCTCGATCCACCTGGTGGACTGTACACTACTCCTCGAGTATCTCCCCTCGAAACACTTTCCCCAGTTCAAAAAACCCGTGCAGCCCAATCCTCCGTCCTATTTTCAACGGCAGATCAAGACGTTGAGTGCGGTGCAGGCATCGCAGGCACGTGTGGTGGAGGCGATTCCGGAGTTTGAACGGATCTGTCAGTGGATCTTGGAGCGTGCGCCACGAGACCCACTGCACGTGACGCTTGTTCATGGTGACTGTAAGATTGACAATTTCCTCTTCCACCCTACGGAGCCGAGAGTGTTGGCTGTTTTGGATTGGGAGTTGTGCACTTTGGGCCATCCGATGTTTGACCTCGCCAACTTTCTCCAGATGTACGTGTTTCCCAGTTACATGAACAAGATGATGTTTCCGGATATAGAGGTCGGGTCGGATAACCCGGAATCCGTCAAGATCTTGCGCAGGGCCTTGGAGCTTTACCAGAAGAAGTTGGGGCACGAGTGGCGTGAGCACGACGCTAAGAACAATCCCATTGATTTATGGCGCATGGGCTCTGTGTTTGGGCTTTTACGTATCTGTGTGATTTCACAGGGTGTGGCTATGAGGAGTAAAAACGGAACGGCCAGTTCTGCCTCTGCTGAATTCGTGGGTGGTCTTTACTTTCCCTTGAGTGAGTTGGCCGTGGATTTAATCGAGGGGTCCTCCAAGTTGTGAGTGCCAGAACCTATGGGCAAGTACGTTTACTTGTAAGTACTTCATAGGGACTTATGGTTCAACACTGGTTGTTATGGCATTTTATTAGTGCTTATCATTCCTTTGAGTACTAGTGTATGCTAAGTACTAGTGTATGCTAAGTACTAGTGTATGCTAAGTACTAGTGTATGCTAAGTACTAGTGTATGCTAACGACTAGTGTATGCTAAGCACTAGTGTATGCTAAGCACTAGTGTATGCTAAGTACTAGTGTATGCTAAGTACTAGTGTATGCTAAGTACTAGTGTATGTCTAGAATACTACTACATGGCTCTAACCTTGTATATTTTAATCATTGCTATGGCAATAGGAAAGGTTGTTTTAACCTACATATATGGGTATTTTCAAATGTAGGTGGATAAATTGAAGGCAACTGCAGCAGTAGAGAGTACCGAAATTGTCAATGAGAGTTTCCATAGTATTGAAATTTTGAAATAAATGGTGTGTATGTATGGGGATGTACGGGTGCGCAGTGGGTCTCACCAGCTACTACTACACAAATCCATCCATACTCAACGCACCGAGCCACCATGAGCAGCCAGCAAATCGCAAAGCACCCCAACTCCCCAAAAAACACTCAATCCCACAGCATAGTGCGGTGTCCGTTTCCCGAGTGCAATGCCCGAATCATCAAGCTCGATGCAGGATATGTGGACCATTCCATTGCCATCCACAACGCCCCCGTGATGCTAGCACAGGGCAACCGTTTTTACAGCATCAGCGATGTGTGGGAGTTTGACAACATAGGTGTATCGAAAGCGTCTGCGGAAATCGCACTGCGCAGCGCGGGCCAGGGGGGAGGACAGGAAGGACAGGAGGAACAGGAAGGACAGGAAGGACAGGAAGGACAGGAAGGACAGGAAGGACAGGAAGGACAGGAAGGACAGGAAGGACAGGAAGGACAGGAAGGACAGGAAGGACAGGAAGGACAGGAAGGACAGGAAGGACAGGAAGGACAGGAAGGACAGGAAGGACAGGAAGGACAGGAAGGACAGGAAGGACAGGAAGGACAGGAAGGACAGGAAGGACAGGAAGGACAGGAAGGACAGGAAGGACAGGAAGGACAGGAAGGACAGGAAGGACAGGAAGGACAGGAAGGACAGGAAGGACAGGAAGGACAGGAAGGACAGGAAGGACAGGAAGGACAGGAAGGACAGGAAGGACAGGAAGGACAGGAAGGACAGGAAGGACAGGAAGGACAGGAAGGACAGGAAGGACAGGAAGGACAGGAAGGACAGGAAGGACAGGAAGGACAGGAAGGACAGGAAGGACAGGAAGGACAGGAAGGACAGGAAGGACAGGAAGGACAGGAAGGACAGGAAGGACAGGAAGGACAGGAAGGACAGGAAGGACAGGAAGGACAGGAAGGACAGGAAGGACAGGAAGGACAGGAAGGACAGGAAGGACAGGAAGGACAGGAAGGACAGGAAGGACAGGAAGGACAGGAAGGACAGGAAGGACAGGAAGGACAGGAAGGACAGGAAGGACAGGAGGACGGAGTAAGTGAAGGGGAAGAACAGGACGAACAAAAAAAGGGAAATGAAGATTCGGTGGGGCAGTTGCAGACGGTGGAACGGCTCTTGATCTGTAGTGACTGTGACCGTGGCCCCTTGGGGTTTGCAGGGTTTGTCAAGGGCTCGGGCCGGACCGTGAATGATCTTCACTACTACTTATCGTTGGACTCTGTGAAGGTGGAAGATGTTAGTGGCTGAAGAGACTGGGCTGGAGAGAGTGAAAAGGGAGAGTGAAAAGGGAGAGTGAAAAGGGAGAGTGAAAAGGAAGAGTGAAAAGGAAGAGTGAAAAGGGAGAGTGAAAAGGGAGAGTGAAAAGGGAGATTGAAAAGGGAGAGTGAAAAGAAGAGTGAAAAGGGAGAGTGAAAAAGAAGAGTGAAAAGGAAGAGTGAAAAGGAAGAGTGTGAGGGAGGGCTCGGGAGAATGGTGTTGATGGTTGATGGGGATGGGGATGGAATAGGCACTCCAGTATACCAGGGATAAGTGAATGAGTGCTGTGATACTTGGCCTTGTCCTACAGTGTCGCCAGTGGTGAGTCACTAGAGTTGATTGACCCTAACTCAAGCTGGCACTATAATGTCACCAAGGCACTATACTGTCACTAAGGCACTATACTGTGACTAAGGCACTATACTGTCACTAAGGCACTATACTGTGACTAAGGCACTATAATACTGTCACTTGATTACTGGACTCCAATACTGAACTACAATGCTGGACTACAATGCTGGACTCCAATTTTGGACTCCAATACTGAACTACAATGCTGGACTCCAATACTGGACTGCAATTTTGGACACTGCTGCTCTTGACTACAATGGCTCAGCCGATACTCCTGGCCACCTTTTGATCTGAACTGCACTACATGGACTGCAATTTTGGCTACAACTACATCTGAATCTGGACTACTCGGCACTATACTGTCACTACGAAACTGACACCCACTACTGACGACATCTTTTCAGGAAATTATCATGTCATAATGGGTGAGTATCTACTTGGTTCTTTTTAAGGACTAAACCCGATGGGTCAAAATAAGTCAATAGCTGGAGTACTGTGCAGTGGCTCCAAAACAGTCTACTCACCATACACTACAAGTCCATTCGTGGCCCATGGTTGGCTGCAAGGTTCTGATCCGGCCAACACTACACCTTGAGGCAATGGATGTGTATTTTGGTGGCCATTTTTTGACCTTGGTGAGTGTAAATGGAGATCAGCACTTTAGTGCCATTCTTAGTTTGCACTAACTATTCAAAATATACTAACAGGTTGAAGGATTCAGAGTCAAACTCACTACTGATTCTCAATGGATTCCAACGCTGGAGAACTGTCCAGAGTGTGCTACATAAGATGTCCAAAGAGGACTACACAAGATGTCCAGAGAGGCTACACAAGATGTCCAGAGAGGACTATACAAGATGTCCAGATAGGGCTACACAAGATGTCCAGAGAGGACTACAAAAGATGTCCAAAGAGCACTACAAAAGATGTCCAAAGAGCACTACAAAAGATGTCCACGCACCACTACAAAATATATCCCGAGAACAAACTTTAAGTCCGTGAAGAGGCCTTCGAATTTCTCGATTCAGAACTAGGGATACTCCGAGATACCTCGACAGACCCGTCAATGGCAATGTGTGCCTTGGAGGACTTCCACCAGGAACTGAACTTGCCTTGCAGAACTTCCTAAGCCAAGTGTCGATTTTTCTGGCCCTCAAGACCAGCGCTCAGTTCAAGATGTTTCTGATTGTCCCCATGAAGGATCCTCATTGTTTAAGGCGCATTTCCCTACAGGAATATTTATATGGGAAGTTGCCAAGAGTCAGTGGAAACTGCTAGCCAACTCAGGCAACAGGCACAGGTCGTCGCCTTGCCAATGCATATGCGAAGTACCCAGACTGCGTAATGCTAGGTCTTCGTTGATGTTAGTCATATGCATCAGTGAGTCACTATGAGTGTATACAGACTGGGCATAAACGGGTGGACTGATTCTGAAGTACATTTTTGATACTGGCCCAATTTGTATGCAAGAGCGTGGACTGAGTTGTGTGTGGGGACTGAGTTGTGGGCGGGGACTGCAATACTGAACTCGATCCTGGGTGTTGGCATTCTTTTCATGCTCCAATACATTGGATGATGGATTCCTGGTGCGTGGTTCTTGATGTGATTCTGGTGGTTACGTCAGCTGTCCACTATGTTCATTCGAGGGTTCTCCATAGAAACGCTCGGGCTACTCAGTAGCTAACGGCGGATTTGGCGTATCCTAACAGTTCAAAAGGTGCAAGGGAAAACTCTTTACATTCCTGGTGCAGTGTTGGCCGTATGACACGGTGGAATGGCCTTTTTGAATTAGACCGTGGGCTCAGAATCCGAAACGGTAGCGCACTACCGAACGTGGGCCACTGGATTACTGTTAGTATGATACACATTGATCATGGAGTCATGACGGCAAGTGTCTACTCAACTCTTCTCTACAGTACCTAGTGCCTGGTACTACTGACCATACTATGACTGACCATACTATGACTGACCATACTATGACTGACCATACTATGACTGACCATACTATGACTGACCATACTATGACTGACCATACTATGACTGACCATACTATGACTGACCATACTATGACTGACCATACTATGACTGACCATACTATGACTGACCATACTATGACTGACCATACTATGACTGACCATACTATGACTGACCATACTATGACTGACCATACTATGACTGACCATACTATGACTGACCATACTATGACTGACCATACTATGACTGACCATACTATGACTGACCATACTATGACTGACCATACTATGACTGACCATACTATGACTGACCATACTATGACTGACCATACTATGACTGACCATACTATGACTGACCATACTATGACTGACCATACTATGACTGACCATACTATGACTGACCATACTATGACTGACCATACTATGACTGACCATACTATGACTGACCATACTATGACTGACCATACTATGACTGACCATACTATGACTGACCATACTATGACTGACCATACTATGACTGACCATACTATGACTGACCATACTATGACTGACCATACTATGACTGACCATACTATGACTGACCATACTATGACTGACCATACTATGACTGACCATACTATGACTGACCATACTATGACTGACCATACTATGACTGACCATACTATGACTGACCATACTATGACTGACCATACTATGACTGACCATACTATGAATGACCACACCATCACTGACTTGCTGGCGTCTTCCTACCTACTTAAGGTGTTTCTGTGTTACTGGCTACCGGATTGCAACTACTTATTTACTGCCTCTTTACGCATACTAGTATCGTGGGTATATTCTGAGTGCCTGTATACTTTGCCAGAGTAAAGTGCAGATTTTTCTACTCGAAATATCATGCTCGGTGTTATGGGATGTTCAGAATGGGACTAGAATTAAAAGGGTTGGCCTCAACACCTCATTAGGTAGTGCACCGCCAAATGTGGACCACTTCTTTCAATTACGTTGGACATGGAATTGACTCCACTGAATACAGGAGTTCAATTGAGTTTAGAACATGAACATCTGCTCATCATGAAACAGGTTTTGCCAAGGCAAGAGTTTCCAAGACGAGTTTCCAATGACGAGTTTCCAAGACGACTTTCCAAGACGACTTTCCAAGACGACTTTCCAAGACGAGTTTCCAAGACGAGTTTCCAAGACGACTTTTCAATGACGAGTTTCCAAGACGACTTTTCAATGACGAGTTTCCAAGACGACTTTCCAAGACGACTTTCCAGTGACTACAAGTTTCTTATCATGCACTAAAGTAACTTTAGTCATAAGAAAAGAGTCTAGGCTTATCACGCGGCCAGATATATAAAGGGAGCAAGAGCTCTGCTCGAGAACTGCATTACTTGATCTTAGATGGATAGTCTAGTACTGTTGACATGTGAGGGTTCCTAGACATGCACGACTGGTAGACTGCATATCCACCATACTACATGTGGACGGAGACCATTGCGTGACGACCAATCGGAAAGGTCTCGCCGATATACGAGAACTCGTATAGTGGACTATATAATGAGGGACCCTCGCCTCGGTCGAAGACTTAGGAGTTCCCACGGGACAATTGTGAATAAGACTGAATAGATCTAGACTGTACTCAATAAAATCCAGGTCTGAAAACTAACAAGTACAGATATCAGGTAATTGCGAATATCCATAATACTGTTGGTTAGTTCCAATTACTAGCCGTTCAGAACATACAGTTGTCGTTATGTCATTATTCCTGGTATATCGATAAGCACGTTGAACTCACAGATACAGCTAAAGGCTAGGTGAAGAATTGTAAAGAGATGATCTCCAGATCTCGAGTCCTCCATGAATCTATGTATACTCTACTACTACTCTACTACTACTCTACTACACTACAACTCTACAACTCTACTACTGACTACTCTACTACTGACTACTCTACTGACTACTCTACTTATCTACTAAGACTTTAGTACTGACTACTGACTACTGACTACTCTACTACTGAGTCCTTCAGCTGAGTGCTTTTCTGCAGCCTCCTTCTTCTTCGCTTTTTGATAGTTTCTTGCTGGAGCTTTTCTTCTTCTTCTCTTCTCTTTTTCTCCTGCCAAAGCTTTTTTGAATTTGGTGTACTCTTCTCTGAAATTGAATCTAAGCTTGTTGATTTCCTCAAAGTTTGCTTTTCTCATCTTGTCCTTTGAATTTCTTTTACCGTACAACTCGTTTTTCTTAGCATTGACTGACTTGTTGGAATCGAAAATTTCATTCAATTCTTGTTGAATCTTTTGGTACTCTTGACTGATATCCTTATCTCCAACGGTGTTCAAATTCTTTTTCAAATCAGCAATCTTTGCCTTGTCGCTGTCGATCAACTCTTGTTGCTTCTCAACCTCACCGTGTCCTACGAATCTTGCGGAAAGTGGGAAATCTCCTCCACATATCTTTTTTATCTGTCAAGATGAGATTACCACTACCGACTAACTTTTCGATATGAGTAATCTTTGCCTCAATTTACTACTACTACTCTACTGTACTACTGACTACTGACTACTGACTACTGACTACTGACTACTGACTACTGACTACTCTACTCTACTCTACTACAGTGCTTTCAAAAGTACTCAAACCAGCCAGCAAAATGTTTCGTACTCCTTCACACAGTCTATCAAATGTACCAACTTTCATTAGAATTCAAGATTCTGAAATACTGAATCGGGAGGATTGCCTTATATGTAGTACACTTGGGTTCATTTGGGAGTCTTGCAATTCATCGAGGGTTAAACGGACGGAACTGAAGTGCCATGGGTACGAAACTTTTTGAATTCTTGGTTTGTGTAATTTGCTAGTGTGGTTTGAATCTTTTTATCGTGCGGGTTGGAATAGTTCCATAACACTGTAGTAGTACTCTACTACTAGTACTCTACTACTGAATACTCTACTCTACTACTAGTACTGCCTACTTTACTCTACTACTAGTACTACGTAATTTACTATTCCACTGACTACTATTCCACTGACTAATATTCCACTGACTACTATTCCACTGACTACTATTCCACTGACTAATATTCCACTGACTACTATTCCACTGACTACTATTCCCCTGGTCTACTAGTACTGCCTACTTACTACTCCACTAATGCACCACTCTACAGATTTTTTCAAAACTATTCAAACCAGCAAGATAAAGCTATTCAAACCAGCAAAATAAAGTATATCAATCACTCAAAACGTTTCGTAACCCTTCGCACAGTCTTTCAAGCAAATGCTAATGTTTTACACCACTCTCATCAGAATTCAATGTTCTGAAATATAAATCTTGAGAATTGCCTCATATGCACTACATTTGGAAGTCTTACAGTACTAGAAAGGACTAGGACGGACGGAACTGAACTGGAGGGGGTTCGAAATGTTTTGTTGCACTTGAACTATTCTATCTCCTTGGTTCGAAACATTTTGTGGGGCCAGTTTGAAACATTCTGTGGCTCTGGTCTGAATAGTTTTCAAAAGCACTGTACTGACTACTCTACCTTACTATTGACTACTCTACTCCACTACTAGTACCTAGTACTGCCTACTGCCTACTGACTACTACTGAGTACTGATTACTGAGTACTGAGTACTGATTACTCTAGTACGCTCACTTTTGCATAGTTTGGAATTGTTATGACGTTCGCCTCCAATAACTCTCTTAAATACAGTGAATCAGGCTTCGTCTTTAGTCACTAATATTCTTCCTAAAACCAGGTATTAGTGACTTTCTTATCTCTATTGATACCGCTCAACCTAGAGCGGGATCCTCTCTATATATAGCCAATCCCCGGGACTCGCAGGCACGGAACCGGCATTGCGTGATTGACTGTATTTAAGAGAGTTATTGGAGGCGAACGTCATAACAATTCCAAACTATGCAAAAGTGAGCGCGAGCGCTCAACAGGTTATTCCAAATGTACTATGTATAAGGCAATCATCCAGATTTAACTATTCATCACATTGAATTTTTAATAAAGTTGGTGTGAAGCATTACGCCATTTGGTTTGAAAGACTTTGCGAAGGAGTACGAAACATTTTGTTGCGCTGGTTTGAATAGTTTTCAAAAACCTACTGACTACTGACTACTACTGAATACTGATTACTCTAGTACCTAGTACTGACTAGTGACTAGTGACTACGACTGAGTACTGATTACTCTAGTACCTAGTACTGACTACTGACTACTGACTACTCTACTACAACATCATCGTCCATGTCCAAAAGGGCAAGAGCTTTTGCTTTTTCGGAAAGCCCACTATCATTGCCGCTTCTGACCACAGTCTATTGAGAATCATCTGCTTCAAAAGGATCATATTGGCGAGAAGACTCTGCTGGAGGTTCTGGTTTCTCGTGTCCTTGGAATGGTTCTTGGTCAGTTTCGAAATGGTCTGGTTCTCCTTGTTCTGCGCCAAATGGATCTTGCACACTTTGGTCTTGTTCCGAGTATTCTTTGGATGGACGGAGACGAGGTGCATGCAATTGAGTATCTTCAGCAGGCTTGTCTTCGTCTTGTAATAACTGGTCGTTCGCTTGTGTAAGTTGGGTATTGTCTTGGTCATTTTCGACGTTGTAAGCGTGCTCGGTCTGGTTCCAGAAGTCCTCGGTCTGGTTCCAGAAGTCATCGGTCTGGTTCTCTTGGTGGTTCTGGTTCCAAGCGTCTCCGGTTCTTTCTTGTTGCCAGTCGTTTTGATTATCAGAATGGTTGAAATGTGTAAGGAACGCTTCTGATGCGTGCTGGACTTCATGTAAATCTGCCTGAAGATCTTGGTCTGCATCCAACTCTTCAAGACTGCACGTCTCCGTTTTTTTACAGCATTTTGTTCATCGTTTAAATCGAGATGTTCATTGTTCAAGTTCCCATGCGGGTGGAAATCAGACTGCTCTTCGTTCTGGAGTCCCTCAGTATCCGGTTGGTATGGATTGGAATGCTGATGGTACGGATTACTCTTGTGTCCATATGCTTCGTAATCGACAGTTTGACCATCTACTCTACACTACTACTCTACTCTACACTACTACTCTACTCTACACTACTACTCTACTCTACACTACTACTCTACTCTACACTACTACTCTACTCTACTATTGAGTCCTCTATTACTGGGCACTGACTCTACTATGTACTACTCTAGTCTGCTACTTAGTGCTGACTACTCTACTACTGAGTACTGCCTACTAAGTACTGAGTACTGCCTACTAAGTACTGAGTACTGCCTACCACTCACTGTCTTGGAAAATGGTGCAAGCGTTGACATTCAGCATCAAACCACGTGAGTGTATTGTATGAGATGAAAGGATCAATCCCGTGGGTGTCTCTCATGCTCTAGTGATTAATTACAGATGAAAGGAACCCTGATTCTCGTCTAGTCTCGTCTCAACTTTGGCCGTTGACTTGTAGGAGAAAATGGGAGCAGGAGATGGAGGACTGGGACAGCTGGAGTCTATAAGGGAGGAGGATGCTCTTGGTAGGAGAACAGACTTAGAGTTGGGATCCGAGTATAGTTTAGATACCGATCCTAATTTACATGCTTAAGATGATTACTAGAGTTCACACTAAATTGAATAGTTACTTTACTTTATAACTGCTTAAGATGATTACTAGAGTTCACACTAAATTGAATAGTTACTTTACTTGATAACAGTTCCAGTGTATATTACAGCTCTCAATAACAAGAACATTGTTGTGAGGGGAACATTGCCCCTTTCTTTTGGAAAACACTAAACGTCCTCCAGTATCTCACTGACACCAAATTCCGAGGCGTCCTCTTATTGTACACTATTTTACACCATTGTACATCATTGTACATCATTGTACATCGTTGTACACCATTGTACACTCATTAAGCATTCATTGTACACCATTGTATACTCATTAGACTCATTGTACACTATTGTACACCATTGTACACTCATTAAGCATTCATTGTACACCATTGTACACTATTTTACACCATTGTACACTCATTAAGCATTAATTGTACACTCATTAAGCATTCATTGTACACTATTGTACACTCATTAAACACTTGGGTGCTTCTAAAGTCTTTTGGATCTCACCAAAAGGCCAGAAGGAGAAATTGGCTAATCTACAAAACCTCTCGCAAAAAAATAGTGTCTCAAATTGGAGTAATTAGCTTTTACCTTCTGCCTTCTCTGAGTACCCTTGGAGTAACCCGAGATTTAGGTGCTTAGCTCATTCCAGCACTATCAGACTTTTGATGTACATCCCTTATAATTTACATGTTGGAATTATTCCATAGTACACAATATATGAACACGTTTTTTTTTTGCCATGTAACGTTGTATTTAAGCTACTTTTATAAACCCAAATAGCCTTTATTCCCTAATCCGGTAGCATGTGATAGCATAGTCCAGTAGAGCTGTTTTAGGGTGGTTTTATTTCTACTGCTCAATAGTATTAGTGTTCTTTCTTTTTCTGCAAGTCTTTATTAGCTAAATCAATCGTCGCCTCAGATTGAGTGTATGTCTTTCAGGGTTCATAGGAGACTCGTGGATGCAGAGATACCATTTCTATTTGGCACTTTGTTCTTTCTGTGACCCAAAGGGGAGCCTGTAAATACCCATGAAATGTTAGGTTCTTTTGGCCAGTCTGTTTCGGGGTGGTCAGTAGGAAAGGTTCTTTCTGATTTCTTTGTTTTCGACATAGCTTCTTTATCAAGTTTTTGATTACTTGGTTTTTTGGGTTTTTTTTGCCTTCTCCAGGGAATCCAGGAGATTGTGACTTCTAGTTTTGTCATTCCAGGAGATTGTGACTTTTAGTTTTGTCAATCGAGGAAGAAGGAGAAGGAATAAAATGGCGTGGTGCGTATTGGGAAGAAGGTTTTGGTTTTTGGGTTTAGATTAGATGTTTATATTTTTTTGTTTTACTTCTGTTGTTTTTGTTGTCTCTACTGACTACTCTAGTGACTTCTGACTATCCACTGACTCCTGACTATCCACTGACCCCTGACTATCCACTGATTCCTGACTATCCACTGACTCCTGACTATCCACTGACTTCTGACTATCCACTGACTTCTGACTATCCACTGACTCCTGACTATCTACTGACAACCAACTAGGTATTGAATAACCGACCTTAGAACAGCATAACACACTCCTAGACTAAGCACCGCAGGTTCATTCGGTCCACCTATGGATGTCCACCAATCGTGATTCATGAACTGTTGAACTGCTGACTTACGCATGAAAACGATTTTTGTTGCTCTGAGTTGTCTGCCATACTGACTGACTGATGAACTGACTGACTGACTGACTGATGAACTGACTGACTGATGAACTGACTGACTGACGAACTGACTGACTGATTGATGAATTGACTGACTGACTGACGAATTGACTGACTGACGAACTCACTGACTGACTGACTGACGAACTGATGAACTGACTGACTGACTGACTTGCTCCTAGATTCCTGTTTTACTGACCCTAAATTCTGACTATTCTCCATCCACATTGTTGAGAGTTATAATATACATCCTCGTATTCTGGAACAGTTATCAGGTTAAGTTCCAACTATTGAACTTTAGTAATCATCTTAATCATGTATATTAGGATCGATATCTAAACTAACACTCCCAGATCCTTATTCTCTATTTCTGTCCTCCTACCAGGATCCTCGTCCCGTATAGACTCCATCCGGTGCTTTGTCTACTTACTTACTCTACCTAGTACATTGTGTATCCACTGTACTGTCCTTACCTCGAGTACCACTCTACTCTACTGCTCGTAATATGTACTGGCATTCTAATACTCTGATTTGTCTACTATACTTACACTCGTGTACTACGCTGTACTTGTGCTGTTCACATACACTAATGAAGACTTACTACTCCACTGACTACCTCATTCCTGGTCCTGCTACTCCATTTTGGGAAGTCGTAGGCTGATTTTACAGTGATGAATCTGCTTTATCAATTGGTAAACTGTTAGATTTACTATAGGCAGTGCTCCACCCATAGTTGTATGAAGGCTACATTGTCTGATCCTAACAATAGCCATTGCATAATGTAGTCGCATACCTTTTGACAGTGTCGGACGAAGTGATTGTCTGCAAGTCAACGGCCAAAGTCTGGACGAGCCTGGACGAGCCTGGACGAGACTGGATGAAACTGGACGAGACTGGATGGAACTGAACGAGACTGGATGAAACTGGACGACACCTTTCCTTTGTTTCATCTGTTAAAACAATAACTCGAGCATGCAGTACACTCACATGGGCTGATCCCTTCATCCCATGCTGCAGACTCACGTGTACTGATGCCTCAGGTTCAATATACTTTAATTATTTCTGGTACTACTACCTGCTACTGACAACTCAGTACCTACTACACACTACCTGCTTCTGCTCAATTACTCCACAGGTTTGTCCAACCATTTCTTCACGACATTGGGGGATCAAGTCCACCTTGTTGCCTGCCTGTACAACGGTCTCCTCACGTTCCTGCTTCTGGTGGACTCGGGTCTCGGTCCCCTCCGGTAACCACTCAATGCTAACTGTATTACTAATTACTGACAATACTACACTACTAATTACTGACAATACTACACTACTAATTACTGACAATACTACACTACTAAATACTGACAACTCCTACAACATTAATTACTGACAACTTCTAGACTATTAATTACTGACAACTTCTACATTATTACAATGTTTTTGAAAACCATTCAAACCAGCGCGACAAAATGTTTCGTACTCCTTTGCACAGTCTTCCAAACCAAACGTACATCAACTTTCATTGGAATCCAGGATTCTGAGATGTTGAATCTGGGGAATTGCCTTATATGTGGTACATTTAGGGGTCTTGCAATATCAATCAGGGGTCAAAATAGATGGAACTGAAGTAGAAGGGGTACGAAACCTTTTGAGTTATTGTTTTGCTTATTTTGCTAGTGTGGTTTGATTCTTTTTATGGTGAGGGTTTGAATAATTTTCATAACACTGTAAATACTGACGACTTCTACATAATTACTGACGACTTCTACAACATTAATTACTGACGACTTCTACACATTAACTACTGACATCTCCTACACATTAACTACTGACATCTCCTACACATTAAC